>WNWK01001289.1:0-299108 GCA_009830355.1 Cherax destructor
ACACTCTACCACACCTGCGACACCCCTACCCCCACCGTGACACTCCCACCACACCCGTGACACTCCCTACCACACCTGCGACACTCCCTACCACACCCGTGACACTCCCTACCACACCTGCGACACTCCCTACCACACCGTTGATACTCCCTACCACACCCGTGACACCCCTACCACACCTGCGACACTCCCTTCCACCCACCTACTTAACCTGTAACACCATCTATCATACCAGTAGCGCCTGCCACACCTGCAACACCAACCACTCATGCAACACCACCTACCACAGCTGCAACACCACCCACCACACCTGCAACACAAGACTACCTACTACACCTGCAACAAACAACTACCTCCCACACCTGCAACACACAACTACCTACCACATCTGCAACACACAACTACCTACAACATCTGCAACACAAAACTACCTACCACATCTGCAACACAAAACTACCTACCACACCTGCAACACACAACTACCTACAACATCTGCAACACAAACTACCTACAACATCTGCAACACAAAACTACCTACCACATCTGCAACACAAACTACCTACCACACCTCAACACACAACTACCTCCCAACATCTGCAACACACCATCTTTGATATACCCTAAAATTCGAGTTTTCTCACCCGCCCAAAGCAGGCTTGTTTGGTGCAGTCTGCACACTTACTGCTGGCAGCCCCTGATAACCATGATGAGTTACGAGAGTCTTTCTACTCCGAGCCCGGCAGGCGTCAGTGCCGATCAACCAGGCTTTGCTGCTGGTGGCCAGCTGACCCACATATCCATCAGTCTGGTTGATATGACACTTAGTGGAGGGACTTGTCCATTTCCTTTTGAAGACTTCAAAACTTGTTCCAGCAGTGTTTTGATATCTTTTGGTTATTTTTTTTTTTTTTTTTTTTTTTTTTTTTTTTTTTTTTTTTTTTTTTTTTTTTTTTTTTTTTTTTTTTTTTTTTTTTTTTTTTTTTTTTTTTTTTTTTTTTTTTTTTTCTTGAAGACTTCTACACTTGTTCCAGCAGTGTTTCTGATATCTTTTGGTTGAGTGTTCAACATCCTGGGGTCACGGATGCTGATACAATGTTCTATTATCGTGCCCACGGCACCCCTGCTTTCACTGTGTTTACTGTACATTTTCTCCCATACCCACCAAATGCAGCAGAAAGATCTAAGTCAAATAATCACTGTTGAAGACTCTTAAACAGTCATCAATTTGACTATCACCAACAGTGAAATACTGTTTGTTATTAAGAGAATAAGCTGGACAACTAAGACAGTTATTATGACATGTACGAGGAGAAACACAAGAACACTTAAGTTGTCTAATACATTACCATAATAATCCAAGTTATCTAACGTTATCATAGTTATCTAGAACACGTGTCTCACACACTCGGCGGTATTACATACCTTGTTGGTAACAAATATAGGATTACCGAGGAGGCAGATTCACATCAAGGAAGGTAACTATGATCCTCTTAGATGTGGTGAAGCAGCAGCCAGCCTGAGATCAAGCACTGGCGAAAGAAGCTTTATGTGGCTTCACCATGGTACCGTGAAAAGGGCCCATGGTACCGTGAGAGGGGCCCATGGTTCCGTGAGAGGGGCCCATGGTACCGTGAAAGGGGCTCATGGTACCGTGAGAGGGGTCCATGGTAGTGAGAGCTCATGGTACCGTGAGAGGAGCCCATGGTACCGTGAAAGGGCCCATGGTACCGTGAGCTCATGGTACCGTGAGAGAAGTCCATGGTACCGTAGGCCCGTGGTACCGTGAAGGGCCCATGGTAACGTAGAGGCCCGTGGTACCGTGAAAGGGGCCCATGATACCGTGAGAGGCCCATGGTACTGTGAGAATGACCCATGGTACCGTGAGAGAGGCTCGTGGTACCGTGAGAGGGGCCCATGATACCGTGAGAGGGGCCCATGGTATCGTGAGAGGCCCATGGTACCGTGAGAATCCCATGGTACCATGAGAGGGGCCCCATGATACCGTGAGAGCTCATTGTACCGTGAGAATGACCCATAGTACCGTGAGAGGGGCCCATGGTACCGTGAGAGACCCATGGTACCGTGAGAGGAGCCCATGGTACCGTGAGAGGGGCCCATGGTACCGTGAACGGGGCCCATGGTACCGTGAGAGGGGCCCATGGTACCGAGAAGGGCCCATGGTACCGTGAGAGCCCATGGTACCGTGAGCGGGGCCCATGATACCGTGAGCGGGGCCCATGGTACCGTGAGCGGGGCCCATGGTACCGTGAGAAAGAACCTCAGTGCCACAGGCACAAGTGCCTTCCACACTATATTTAATACTTTGGTGCCAGGAGCACCAATATGAAGTGTAGATAATATATGTACATCCTCTAGTGTAGTGTGACAACCCTACCTGCTCTAGCACATCTCAGTCCACCAGCACATCTCAGTCAGTCCACCAGCACATCTCAGTCAGTCCACCAGCACATCTCAGTCAGTCCACCAGCACATCTCAGTCAGTCCACCAGCACATCTCAGTCAGTCCACCAGCACATCTCAGTCAGTCCACCAGCACATCTCAGTGTCCACTCAGCACATCTCAGTCAGTCCACCAGCACATCTCAGTCAGTCCACCAGCACATCTCAGTCAGTCCACCAACACATCTCAGTCAGTCCACCAACACATCTCAGTCAGTCCACCAACACATCTCAGTCAGTCCACCAACACATCTCAGTCAGTCCACCAACACATCTCAGTCAGTCCAACAACACATCTCAGTCAGTCCAACAACACATCTCAGTCCACCAGCACATCTCAGTCAGTCCACCAGCACATCTCAGTCAGTCCACCAACACATCTCAGTCAGTCCACCAACACATCTCAGTCAGTCCACCAACACATCTCAGTCCACCAACACATTTCAGTCAGTCCACCAGCACATCTCAGTCAGTCCACCAGCACATCTCAGTCAGTCCACCAGCACATCTCAGTCAGTCCACCAACACATCTCAGTCAGTCCACCAGCACATCTCAGTCAGTCCCACAATACCATCTCAGTCAGTCCACCAACACATCTCAGTCAGTCCACCAGCACATCTCAGTCAGTCCACCAGCACATCTCAGTCAGTCCACCAACACATCTCAGTCAGTCCACCAACACATCTCAGTCAGTCTACCAGCACATCTCAGTCAGTCCACCAACACATCTCAGTCAGTCTACCAGCACATCTCAGTCAGTCCACCAACACATCTCAGTCAGTCCATCAGCACATCTTAGTCAGTCCACCAACACATCTCAGTCAGTCTACCAGCACATCTCAGTCAGTCCACCAACACATCTCAGTCAGTCCACCAACACATCTCAGTCAGTCAACCAACACATCCCCAGTCAGTCCACCAGCACATCTCAGTCAGTCCACCAGCACATCTCAGTCAGTCCACCAACATATCTCAGTCAGTCTACTAGCACATCTCAGTCAGTCCACCAACACATCTCAGTCAGTCCACCAACACATCTCAGTCAGTCTACCAGCACATCTCAGTCAGTCCACCAACACATCTCAGTCAGTCCACCAACACATCTCAGTCAGTCCACCAACACATCTCAGTCAGTCCACCAACACATCTCAGTCAGTCCACCAGCACATCTCAGTCAGTCCACCAGCACATCTCAGTCAGTCCACCAACACATCTCAGTCAGTCCACCAACACATCTCAGTCAGTCCACCAGCACATCTCAGTCAGTCTACCAACACATCTCAGTCAGTCCACCAACACATCTCAGTCAGTCTACCAACACATCTCAGTCCAGTACCTCTCTGGTCTACGTTCCAAAGGAATACAATTGAAGATAGTTCCTGAAGCTCACTGGAAGACTTGATTTATATCCGCCTGAAGATTTGCTGTGTCTTGGAAGAACGTCACTCACACAGACATTCTGGTGTCATCATTAAAGACTGTTACAGTGCTATGATTTATGTCCTTGTCTATGTCGGGTATAAGAATAAAAAATAAAAGTGGGGTGAGGAACAAGAGCTTTTCACTGTTGCAGGTTCCGACTTCACTCATTCACACGAAGATATGGGAGGATCACTGCAGCAGTGGTACTGTCCACTACTAGCCAGGCCTTATAGAGACGTCAGCCAGAAGCCAGCATCATTAAATCTTCAAGGTGATGTACGGTAAGTATATCAGGCCTCCCAGTTCCTGGGAGGCCTGATGTGCGTGAGACTGAGCGGCGACCCTGGCCAATATACAGATACAAGGCGACATGGATAACCAGGTAGTTAATAACACAGACGATTCACAGAGATGTTACGAATATACCTTTGATATATCTTTCATAGATTTTAAGAGTATCCTACTTCTGTAGCCTAGCACTGGGCCAGGCTTGTCTGATGGTGGTGGTAGTGGTATTACTAGTACTACTACTAATAATAGTAGTAGTAACATTTACAGAACATTTTGACCACTCAGCACTCACAGGTATTAAACATACAAAATAAAAACAAGGATAAAATTAACAATAAAAACTACCAACAAACATCAACACAAATAAATACCATCATACCAAGTTAAAATAACTAACATTAATTATAAAACCACATTAAATTACTAATGTTAAAGGACGTTCCTGAAGTTCGCCGAGGTCCCTACAGTGTCAGAGGGGACAGAAGTACCTGCGAACACTTGGCTAGGGGTGAGACGTGTGTGCCTGACCCTCAGTCAAGACAGATTCTTCTCTAAATGACGGTTAATACAGAAGGACTAGACACCCACATCCTGCTGAACTCTGCATAGCTTGTTCCCAGTCTGCAGGGCCCACCAGGCCTACCATGCCCCACGGACATAAATGCAGATATAGCCCATGAAGACAATTTAAGGCAAAACTGAGTCATCATGACTCACGAAATCGAAATAACACGATTGTAAACAAACCACGGTACTGGTGTGTGTGTGTGTGTGTGTGTGTGTGTGTGTGTGTGTGTGTGTGTGTGTGTGTCTGTGTCTTACTATACCCTCAAAGATTCTTTAAGAAGGGTAACTTTAATCTGCTAAATGGTTCATCATCCAAGGAACCGGAGCTACTCTCCCCAAATCAAACCTATTACCTCCCAGTTACCTCCCATTCCCCATTCTGTGTATGATCCGCTACGGGTTTAGTGTTTGCCCATGAATATATTAATATAGAGAGTAATACAAGTAAGTGTTCAGTCAGAGCACCTCGACTGTACAGATATATGGCTGGAAATTAACGAAAATAAAAATTTATTTTGCTCCAAAACAGCTTAGCAGCAAAGTGTGGCTAATATAAGAGTGGTTAATATTAATAGAGTATGTTGAAGCTTAATGCTGGCTAATATTGTCGGTGTTGCTTGAGTCAGTACAGAGTATCGAGGGACTCGTGTCAGACGTCAGGTGTTCAACACAATTCCAGAGTATCTGAGTCGTTCTGGCACTCGGGCTGCGGCCTGAGTGCCAGGAATGGCTCAATTGGAGTTGATAGACTCACCGTGCCCTTGTCATGGGGCTGCTCCCGCCACAGGGCTGTAAACGGTACTTCACTTGTACAAACTCCGACACTCCTTCGGGAGCCAATGCCGGGTCACCACATGGAGAAGACCCGGGCCAGGACCCGTCCTGGTAAACCTACATGAACATGAGTGAAGTGTGTAGTTGGTGTTGCCGAGTTCACTTATTGTGTTAGTTTGGTCACCAGCCTAAATTTGTATACACTCAGTGACCACTTTATTAGGTACACCCTTCTAGTACTAGGTCTCCTTTACCTCCAGAATATACTGATTTTTTCGTGGCATGGCTTCAACAAGGTGCTGGAGACATTCCTTCCAGATCCTGGTCCATGTTGACATGATAGCATCACATAGTTGCTGCAGATTTGTCGGCTGTACATTCATGCTGTGAATAGAGCATTCCACCACATCCCAAAGGTTTATGCCAAATTCTGACCCAACCTTCTGCATGTCACAGCAAAAAAACGCAATTTGTCAGACCAGGTGGTTTTTCCAATCTTCAACTGTTCTATTTTGGTGCGCCTGAGCACAGTTGCCTTAGTTTCCTGTTCTTAGCTTAAATATTCATTGAGTTGTGCGTTCTGAGATGCTCTTCTGCATGCCACTGTTGTAAAATGTAATTAGGTGAGTTACTGTCGCCTTCCTGTCAACTTGAACTATTCTGAAAATCCTCCTCTGACTTCTCTCATTAACAAGGTTTTTCGCCCACAGAAATGCCGTTCACTGGATGTTTATGATTTTCACACCATTCTCTGTAAACTCTAAAGGCTGTAGTGCGTGAAAGTCTCTGGAAACAATTATTCCTGCTTAGTATGTGCCAGTAGGACTGCTGCAGTGCTCCATAATGTTCTTATTAACGATCAGGTGTACCTAATTAAGTGACTGCTGAGTTCTCTCTCTCGATGATTCCAGTGATCCTCGTCCTCCCCCCTTCCCTATGTGGGTCGCTCTTAAACAACGCCTCTTAAATTGTAAAGGAAATATTACAGGAATAAGAACCCAAGAACGAAGGAAAATAAACACTAAGTATATAGTGAATGTAAGTAGAAGAAGGCATTGTTTACATGGTATCTTGCATCTGTATGAGACAGAGCACCGTGACAGATGTAATTCGGAATGAAGTAAAAGTAGCACCAGCTTTGCTGTAACGAACCCTTCGAGGCTGCTGAGTCCATTGTGAAATATATGACAATATCAACAACGTCTTACTGAAGTCTCCCAGCTCAGGCTAGCAATCTCATTACTTCTTATATACATTTAGAATTTGCTGCCGAAGATCCTAGTTCATTGTGCGCCCCATATCCATCCCGTGGACCGTAGCGCAACAACAAATGCGCAAAAATAAAAACCAGGACATAGGCCCTAAAATAGTTAACAGCAGAATAGTATATGGATATATACAATTTATATTTCATCTGTTGCAAGCAAATTTAGCATAAACCAAGGTACGGGTGGGGTTAGAACCCATGGCGAGTGAGTGGTAAAACTGCAGATCAGTGTGTAAGCCACTGGACCAGCTGGCTACAATTAGATTCATCCAACTAGGTATATTTATACACCATAGGAAGTTTAGCATGGGCCACCACTGTGACCACAAATGCAAGTTTTTACTGATGAATCTCCCGCCAGCGTGGCCGTGACGAACTGTAGCCACGCTGGCGGGAGATTCGTCTGTAAAAACTTGCATTTGTGGTCACAGTGGTGGCCTATGCTAACCTTCCTATGGTGTATAAATATACCTAGTTGGATGAATCCTATTGTAGCCAGCTGGTCCAGTGGCTTACGCACTGACCTGCAGTTTTACCACTCACTCGCCATGGGTTCTAACACCACCCGTACCCTGGTTTGTTTGCAATCGTGTTATTACGATTTCGTGAGTCAAATTTAGCATATGTGCTGAAAATATGTTACTCTTACTTTCCCCAGAAATATATCAGACATTTTGAGCAAGTATGCTAAATTTGCTTGAAATAGGTTAGATTAAGTTAGGTAAGGTTTGTCAGGAAACAGAACAAGTGTTTCCTGACGCCGATCTTAGTCAGATGATGACCCACTGTTGGAGCTTCTGGTACTCTGACCGAGGCTTTCCGCTGGCTTACCGGTCCACCCCTTTAAAAATAATGGTCATAAGAACATAAGAAATGAGGAACACTGCAGCAGGCCTGTTGGCCCATACTAGGCAGTCCTTCACAATCCATCCCACTAACTGAATATTTGCTCAATCCAATTTTCAATGCTACCCATTTTTTATATGAAATAAGTTGCTGTACATTAAGTTATTGTACCATTTCCATAATCCTCATCACATAGTGTTCAAGACAAAGACCAGAACACTGACCACACACTTTAGATTTAGTTTAATCATCTGTGTGCACTTAACTGCTAGAAGTACTTATAAACAGGCCTAAGCCTGCCTAGCTTCTTCAACATCTCTTAATTTATTTACATTGCAAGTTGCTCTGTAAATATGTTTATTTACGTCCATGTTATAGTGGACTATAGATCTTCTCAGACTTCTAACTGCATTTCTATAACTTTGGGATGTATTCATCTTGGGTTAGTTTATCAACGTTACGTTCATTAATGTGTGTGTATATTATTATACATTCATTAGTGTCTGTACATCATTTTTTTTAGATTTTTCATATAAACAGTTTGGTGAGAAATTTCTTCGTGGGCAGTTCTCGTTGCAGTTAATTTAAGAAAGGGATCACTGATGATAAGCTTTTCGGGAGAGACTTTAAGACATAGTTATATTAATGGCTTCAGCTTCCAGGGAGGACTGAAATACGTTTGTTGTCGATAATGTTACAATCCATGAGGGTTATAACGTTAAAATATAATCGCTCGCTTTGTTTATCCATTAACCATCCATCATGTGAAGGAATATGAGAGACCTAACCCAAGGCCAGGCTCTGAATCAAAACTTTTAGACTCCATCACAGTTGTTATTTACACTGTAACTATCAAATAGAGTAAGGTAGCAGCACACTGCTGGTGTTCCCACTGTCTATCATAGTGTGTAAGGTAGCAGCACACTGCTGGTGTTCCCACTGTCTATCATAGTGTGTAAGGTAGCAGCACACTGCTGGTGTTCCCACTGTCTATCATAGTGTGTAAGGTAGCAGCACACTGCTGGTGTTCCCACTGTCATATAGAGTAAGGTAGCAGCACACTGCTGGTGTTCCCACTGTCATATAGAGTAAGGTAGCAGCACACTGCTGGTGTTCCCACTGTCTATCATAGTGTGTAAGGTAGCAGCACACTGCTGGTGTTCCCACTGTCATATAGAGTAAGGTAGCAGCACACTGCTGGTGTTCCACTGTCATATAGAGTAAGGTAGCAGCACACTGCTGGTGTTCCCACTGTCTATCATAGTGTGTAAGGTAGCAGCACACTGCTGGTGTTCCCACTGTCTATCATAGTATGTAAGGTAGCAGCACACTGCTGGTGTTCCCACTGTCTATCATAGTATGTAAGGTAGCAGCACACTGCTGGTGTTCCCACTGTCATCATAGATTTAAGGTAGCAGCACACTGCTCGTGTTCCCACTGTCATCATAGGTGTAAGGTAGCAGCACACTGCTGGTGTTCCCACTGTCTATCATAGTATTTAAGGTAGCAGCACACTGCTGGTGTTCCCACTGTCTATCATAGTATGTAAGGTAGCAGCACACTGCTGGTGTTCCCACTGTCTATCATAGTATTTAAGGTAGCAGCAACTGCTGGTGTTCTCACTGTCATATAGAGTAAGCTAGCAGCACACTGCTGGTGTTCCCACTGTCATATAGAGTAAGGTAGCAGCACACTGCTGGTGTTCCCACTGTCATATAGAGTAAGGTATCAGCACACTGCTGGTGTACTCACATTTAATAACAAGAGACCCTCGACCGTACATCTTGTTATCAACCATCCACAACACCTGTGCTCCCGCTCACACCTACCCTGCCAACCACACCTGCTGCCCACACACAGTGGATAATGTAAGCACATGGAACTAATGCATCTGGGTAACGAGAGCAAATTTATGCCTCATTAGTAAGCTGGAGGAAAAACAATGATCACACCAAGCAATTAAATCTCAATGCTTTTATTCTTTGGTTTATTAGTCAAGTAAAAATTGTGTTAAAACCCAAGCATAAAACCGTAATGTAGAATTAAGTGTTTGTATAGAGGTTTGAGTTTATTAGTGAGGAGTAGTAAATGGTGGTAGGTTTAATGTAAGGAATGTTTGAGGTTTATGTAAGTTTAGGTTTAATGTGGATGTTGTGTATTAATGTAAGGAATGTAGGAGGTAGGTTTAGTGTGACTTAAAAAGTATCACTGGCTCCAGCCTAACAATGACAACATTGTTGTGATCCTTGAATGCGAGATCTTCTCTTTAGTCTCACACATGTGACTTTCACTCTATGGAATTATTTGAGCTTCTTTTCCTGTACTCCGTTACAGTCTTTATTTCCTCCACTCTTCCATAGCAGACCAACTGAAACTTGTCCTCCTTAAATATCACATTGTCAGAGGCTCAATGGAAGATTTATATATATCCGGCGGACAAGTCGCTGTCTTCGACGGCCGCCAGTCTCTTACACATTCATCAGCAGACGACGTTACAGTGTTATGATTTATGTCCTTGTCAATGCGGAATATAAGAATGAAAGACAGAAGTGGGTCGAGAAGTGTGCCTTGAGAAACAGCTTTTCACTGTGCTAGCCTCAAACTTCCCTCTATTTACTGCTCTCTAGGTTTATTTGTTTAGAAGTTAAATATCCATCCGCCCACTTTTCCAGTTATTCCTTTTACACGCATTTTGCGTGCAATTACACCGTTGTGGCACTTATCGAAGACGTTTGTAAAATCATTGTTTACTACATCGACGTTCAGCTTGTCTTGCAGCGCATCCAAGACCATGCCATAATGGTCTAGCAACTGTGAAAGGCAGGAACGTCTTGTTGTAAACCCATGCTGGCCTGGACTGTGGCAGTGCTGTTATTCCATGTTATTGGCAATCTTGCTTCTTAGGACCCATTCAAAGATTATAATAATGTGTGAAGTTAGCGGTACTGGTGTGTAGTATGATCGATACACTAAGCCAGCATCTCTTGTAAATAACCTTTGAATGAACATAAAGATTATACACTCCCTTTATCGCTCAAAAAGTAATTGATCGATGTACCTGGCCTAAGACCTGGTTTTCCCTGTTGACTGCCTGGGTAACCAGGTTGTTTGTGCTAGCATCCCGAAGACCCACATAACACTAACAAAACAGTTAAAGAAGCACTTGCAGCCCCAACCTCTCCAACTGAAATAGTCGTGAAGTGAAAAAATCAAAGTAAAAGTTTATAAAAGCAGGTACATGAAGCAACATAACTAAGGCAGTTACCAACACAGTGTTCAAGACTAACTTAAGAGTTCTCAAAGTCACCTCCTGATCAGCTGGGCTGTGATGTTTACCTTGTTCGGTTAGTTGTTAGTACTAACAGACCACAACCAGGACTGACCAGTGTACCTCAAATGTATGACTTGTGTTAGACATCTTTGTCATCACAACCTGGTTGATCAAGCACTACAATAGGTCATACACCTGCTGCCACTCACTACCTTCATCTCTTACGAATTACTGACCACCTGAACTCTATCATTACTAATGACCTTAAACAACCACTCACACACCACCAACAACACACCACCACCGTCACTGATGACCCTCACCACCACCACCACTACTGATGACCCTCACCACCACCACCACCACTGATGACCCTCACCACCACCACCACTGATGACCCCCAACAACACACCACCACCGTCACTGATGACCCTCACCACCACCACCACCACTGATGACCCTCACCACCACCACCACCACTGATGACCCTCACCACCACCACCACCACCACTGATGACCCTCACCACCACCACCACCACCACTGATGACCCTCACCACCACCACCACTGATGACCCCCAACAACACACCACCACTATCACTGATGGCTCCCATCCCCACCACCACTACCAATACACCAAACATCACTGATGAGCCAATCACTACCACCACCACTACTACCACCATCATCACCACCACTACTGCCACCATCACAACCACCACCACAATCATCAACACCACAACTATTGCCACCACCACCATCACCACCACCACCATCACCACCACCACTGCCACCATCACCCCCACTACTGCCATCACAACTACCACCACCAACACCACAACTACTGCCACCATCACAACTACCACCACCATCATCATCACAACTACCACCACCATCACCACTACCGCCACCATCACAACCACCACCATCATCACCACCACCACCACTACTGCCACCATCACAATTACCACCACCATCATCACCACCACTACTGCCACCATCATACCACCACCACACACCACTCTGCCACCATCACCTACCACCACTACACTACACACAGCCACCATCACAACTACCACCACTACTGCCACCATCACAACTACCACCACTACTGCCACCATCACAACTACCACCACTACTGCCACCATCACAACTACCACCACTACTGCCACCATCACAACTACCACCACCACCAACACCACTACTGCCACCATCACAACTACCACCACCACTACTGCCACCATCACAACTACTACCACCACCCCCAACACCACTACTGTCACCATCATCGTCACCACCAACACCACCACTACTGCCACCATCATAACTACCACCACCACCACTGCCACCATCACAACTACCACCACCATCATCATCACCACCAACTCCACCACTACTGCCACAATCACAACTTCCACCACCACCACTACTGCCACCATCACAACTACCACCACCACCCCAACACCACCACAAGTACCCCCACCACCATCTTCACCACCAACACCACCACTACTGCCACCATCACAACTACCACCACCACCACCATCACCACTACTGCCACCATCACAACTACCACCACCACCCCAACACCACCACAAACACCCCCACCACCAGTGTCCTACCATCAATATGCAGGGAAGAACAATGAGCTATTAAGATGGTAATAACTTTCCACCTAAGTGGAATAACCCTGAGACATGATACCTCATCTAAGTTCACTTAAGTTTCTCCACCATTACCCAGAGTATAAAACACAGTTGCAGACCGTTGCACCCGTCATTGCTAGCATCACTGCAGCACTAGCCACCAACTTTCTTCATTGCAAATGGGAATTTTAAGCAGAGAGCATTATATTCTCGTAAATTCAAGTGGGAAGTCTTCGACAACTTTAGAAAAGTTGGCAAAAATATCTTCCGTCCTGAATCTCCAGTGCCATTATAAGAAAGACTGGGAGAGTCTTGTAAGATTGTCTGTCTATACTGTCAGTGTGTAGTGTACCTGTCTGTCAGTGTTTTAGTGTACCAGTCTGTCAGTGTTTAGTGTACCTGTCTGTCAGTGTTTAGTGTACCTGTCTGTCAGTATTTAGTGTACCTGTCTGTCAGTATTTAGTGTACCTGTCTGTCAGTATTTAGTGTACCTGTCTGTCAGTGTTTAGTGTACCTGTCTGTCGTGTTTAGTGTGTACCTGTCTGTCAGTGTTTAGTGTACCTGTCTGTCAGTGTTTAGTGTACCTGTCTGTCAGTGTTTAGTGTACCTGTCTGTCAGTGTTTAGTGTACCTGTCTGTCAGTGTTTAGTGTACCTGTCTGTCAGTGTTTAGTGTACCTGTAGATCAGTGTTTAGTGTATCTGCCAGTGTACAATGTATCTGCCAGTGTATTGTGTACCTTGGGCACAACCTACTTCCACATTGGACAAATGTGACACCACCTACGACTGCTGCACCTCTCCTGCCTACTGTATATAAGCTTCTCCTTCGCACATATGCTGTATTCTGTTCAGGATTGATGGACTGACCACATCGACTCAAGGCCGAGGGACTGATTACCTCAAACTTCTCCTGATCTTCATGATTCTCCTATGTATGGACTGATGAAGCCACTGTGTGGCGAAACGTTTCCTCAATAAAGATACCCAAGTGTTGCATATGTGTCTAATTTATCAATTTGTCGGTTGTCTGAACCATTCATCTACAGGAGTGGTGACCTCTGGAAGCGACTCCAGGTAACTTAGAGGTTAACTGTGTGTCCTCGCTCAGGCTGGCAGGTTGTAATACGATCAAAGTCACCTCGGTACAAGACACTGAACAAATACAGGAAGATGTAAGCAGAGTTTTCCAGTGGGCAGTGGAGAACATATTATTATTATTATTATTATTATTATTATTATTATAAAAAAGAAGCGCTAAACCACAGGGGTCAATTGGAGAACATAAAGTTCAATGGTGATAAGTTCCAACTGCATACATATGGAAAGAATGAAGAACTCAAAAGGGACTGTGAAAGGAACATGTTAAAGACTTGGGAGTGATTATGTCAGCTGACCTTCTTTCGAAGAACATAATAAGGCAAAAGTCACGACAGTCAGAAAGATGACGGGGTGAATAATGAGAACTTCAAAACAAGGGAGATAGTGCCAATGATGACATTTTTGAAATCGCTTGTGCTCTTTGGGTCAGAGTATTGTTCAGTATGACCCAGTTCAAGGTAGGAGAGATCAAAGCTGGAACAAATACAGAAATTGTTTACAGCTCACATACAGCCAATAAGGCATTTAAATTATTGGGAATATCGCAAAGTCCTAAATATATACTCACATTACCATAACAATATAACGAAGTGAGAGATTTGGGAGGAAGTGCAAAATAAACCCAGTGAAAAGCAGGGGTGCAGTGGGCAAAATAAGAGAACACTGTATCAACATTCGTGGCCCCAGACTATTCATCTTACTAATAACACTGCTGGACAAGTGTAGACGTCAATAGAAAACTGTACAACTATCTTCATCAGGTGCCAGAACAACCAGCCTGTGATGGATATGTGCGACAGCTGGCCGCCAGAAGCAACAGCCTAGTTGAGCAGGCAAACACCAGACGAGCCTGAGTCAAGGCCGGGCTCCAGGCATAGAAAAGCTCTCGGAACTCATCAAAGGTAAATTCCCCATTTTCGACCGTCCTTCCTGTACTGGACTGAAGAAGCCACTGCTGGGCGAAACGTTTTCAGAATAAAGATACCGAAATGTTGCACAAGTATCTTATTTATCAAGAAAAGTAAAGATGACCGTATGTAACCCGTCGTGTGTGATGGAATATGAGCGAAACATAGCTAGCTTTTGTTCCTACTATACACCTATCATATAGAATATGAGGGAAACATAGCTAGCTTTTGTTCGTACTGTACACCTGTCATATATAACAGGGCAGCAGCACGCTACTGATGAATATAATTTTGTTAAATAAAACAAACTAACCTACTTCTGCCATTAGCGTTATATTTGCATTACGTAACGACATTTCAACCCAAGTCAGAGTGAATCAAGAGACCCAGAACCCTGAGTGACCCATCAATGAGCAGCAACAGTACACACAATGTGAGGTGCGAGGTAATGTTGTGAGGTAATGTTGTGAGGTAATGTTGTGAGGTGTGAGGTAATGTTGTGGGGCGTGAGGTAATGTTTTGAGGTGTGAGGTAATGTTGTGAGTGTGAGGTAATGTTGTGAGGGTGAGGTAATGTTGTGAGGTGTGAGGTAATGTTGTGAGGCGTGAGGTAATGTTGTGAGGTAATGTTGTGAGGTGATGTTGTGAGGTGATGTTGTGAGGTGTGAAGGATATTGAAGGATATAACAACTCGCTCAGGGGAACTTGTAGTCACCTGAACGAGGCTCTACCTGTTCACCATAATATATAACATAAGATAACTTTACCTTTGTGAGGAGACGTATTGTTTAGGTGTCGATTCTTGCTTCTACTTCCCTTTTGCTTCTTATAAACAAGCCACGTACTTCTTGTCTTCATCGTCATCTGGGCGTGAGAGGTGCGTGGGCGTTCCACAGCCACACGCCCACGCTGCCCCACGCCTGGTATGATGGTGCCCACACTGCACACGGATAATCAGGTTGCCACGCCTGGCTATCTGCTTGGTGTGAGCTGGTCAACACGCCATAACCCCATGTCCGTGATGCTAGTGTTGCTGCTTCTCCACAACACTCAGCACGCCATAACCTCATGTCCGTGATGCTAGTGTTGCTGCTTCTCCACAACACTCAGCACGCCATAACCTCATGTCCGTGATGCTAGTGTTGCTGCTTCTCCACAACACTCAGCACGCCATAACCCCATGTCCGTGATGCTAGTGTTGCTGCTTCTCCACAACACTCAGCACGCCATAACCTCATGTCCGTGATGCTAGTGTTGCTGCATCTCCACAACACTCAGCACGCCATAACCTCATGTCCGTGATGCTAGTGTTGCTGCATCTCCACAACACTCAGCACGCCATAACCTCATGTCCGTGATGCTAGTGTTGCTGCTTCTCCACAACACTCAGCACGCCATAACCTCATGTCCGTGATGCTAGTGTTGCTGCTTCTCCACAACACTCAGCACGCCATAAGCTCATGTCCGTGATGCTAGTGTTGCTGCATCTCCACAACACTCAGCACGCCATAACCTCATGTCGAGAAGTCGTCTAGTATCCATGGACATTTGCGAGTCAGTCATGAAGAGTTCAGCCACTATACTGTGACTTTTATTGTAAGTCTGACAACTATTTTGTCCTCGATGCCAGCTGTGGCCATCAAGAACAATCACGTTGTTGCTGCTTCGGGTTTAATAATCTAAGTTTATTCTGGTTTAACCATCCTGAGCGAAGCTCAGACCTCTACAACACAATTGTCATCAAAGATTTGTTAAGTTTTACCATGAATTAAGGAAAGATCCTGGACTTCACCTTACGAAACAAAGCAAATACGATAGTAATTATGGACAAGGTGGAAAAATGAACTTCCTGGCCTGGCCATCAGAGCAGCAATCAGGGAGGTCTGAACTGAGACCGAGCCACGAGGGCGATGACCACGAAACCATCTACAGGTAACCTACAGGTAACAAGTGACTTGAAAGTGTTTCATCGCCACAAAGTTTGCACTTAAGAACGTAACTGCAAAACATGAAGAGAGACTTGTGTCAGCGGCAAGTCTCATTAACCATGTCAAAGGAAGATGGTAAATTCTGCACAAGTTGGGTTATGACGTTCAACTTCCTTAACGAGACTTGTCCAAGAAATATCCCTCTGTGTATATACTCCTACAATAATGTTTCATGTTATCTGCCAAGAGGTGTATCTTAGCTATATATACATTTTGATGTATATATTCAATTTTTTGCGAGGCAAGCAATTGCAATAGTCAACCCTGTATGTCATCTGGTAATATAAAATTATCAGATAGAAAAGCGCTTAACTCGTAGGAGTTATACAGCACCAGGGGAAATGGTAGGTAATCAGGTTTGATCTAAGAGAAGTGTAGCGTCATTTTTTCTTAGATCAAGAGCCATTCAACAGCATTAAGAGGCACGTAAGTTCCCCGTCTTGTAATAACATGTTCATTTATTCCACTATAATCTACCTTGTTCATCGTTACTATCGCATTTGCTTTGTCTGTTTCGTAAGGTGAAGTCCAGGATAACTTAACAAATCTTTGATGACAATTGTTGTTGTAGAGGTGTGAGCTGTGCTCACACCTCTACAACACAGTTGTCATCAAAGATTTGTTAAGTTATACCATGAGTTAAGGAAAGATCTTGGACTTCACCTTACGAAACAGACAAAGCAAAAGCGATAGTAATTATGAACAAGGTAGATTATAGTGAAAAAAACGAATATGTTATTACAAGACGGGAGAACTTACGTTCCTCTTAAAACATTTACAAGATATAACAGTTGAGTAGTCTACTTGTAGTTGATTACGGGGTCATTGCCCCGGCGGCCAGGTTCCAGACCAGGTATCCTGCGTCATAACCTGATCAATCATTAAGACAAAAAGGTACAATACTCTGATTGGTCAATCAGGTTATGCTAGCAACATACAATCCGACGTATGTTACAGCCTGGCTGATCAAAAACTAACTTTAAGAGCTTATGCAGTTCCTTGTTGAAGACAGCCAAGTAAGGTTTGTCAGGAAACAGAACAAGTGTTTCCTGACGCGGGTCTTAGTCATATGATGACCCACAGCTGGTGCTTTTGGTCATCTGACCGAGGCCTTCCGCTGGCTTATTGAGTTATCTCTCGGCATATTCACTGCACCCTTACTCTGCACTGGAGATATTCTGCACCGTCTGCCGACACCTTGCTCTCGTAGGGAGTAATTTCGGTGTACACATTTGGGTGGAAGGTATTTTCTTGGACTGCCAGAAAACATTAGATAAAGTATCACTCTAAAGATTAGTCCAGACATTTGTAATTTGTGACTTGTAACTCTTCTGAGATACGAGTCACCTTTGATACACCTTTGATGAGTTTTGAGAGTCTTAGTACTCCCGGATCCCAGTTTCCTTGAAGACTTTTACATTTGTTCCAGCAGTGTTCTGATATCTTCTGGTAAGATGTTGAATAATTTGGGACCACGGATGTTGATACAGTGTTCCCTTATTATGCCCACCGCATCCCTGTTTTTCACTGGGTTATTTTGCACTTCCTCCCATATCTCTCGCTCCAGTATGTTGTTATGGCAGTGTGCAGATTTGGGACCAGGCCCTCGAGTACTTTCCAGGTATATATTATCATGTATCTTTCTTTCCTCCGCTCCAGACACACATGCAGAACTCTTCACCAATCAGAGTTCAGCTATAATTCACGCCACCAATCACAAAGTTTGTCCAGAAATCTACACCAATCGCAGGAGTGACGCTTTCAACCAATGGCTAAAATAGAGATTAAAGTATAGTCTCAGCGTATTTATACAGTGAGAGCAATAGACATATCGGTGTATATATCCTGCGGATGGATGTGAGTACGTGGTTAAGTACATAGGGAGGAGAACTGTAACATGATACGTAGTTTTGGTGAATCTCACTCGTTATTTCATCAAAATTGATCTATGCTAGCTTTATATCTCTTTATCTATGAAACTGTATATATATATATATATATATATATATATATATATATATATATATATATATATATATATATATATTTTTTTTATTTACTTATCTGTGTATGTATATATGGATGCATAATAACCATAGAGTTGAATGATAGCTCTAGGTCTTTCGTGTTGCAATCAATACATCATCAGGGGCTTGCAACCCTAAACGAATCTGCCTGGATTTCCAACTCTATTTTTGCAACATTGCAAGAACCTTGTGTTGATTGCAACACGAAAGGCCTAGAGCTATCATTCAACTTCCCCTGTGGTTATTCTGCATCTTTTATTACTCGTTTGCAATTATTCCACATATGTATGTATGTTATGTATGTATGTATCTATGCCTACCGCCCGCCTTCCCCCTAAATCCCTCCCTCTCTCTCTGAGAGTAATGAACCTTGTTGAGTGCTGGTTGAAAGGCTTCTCCTCTCCCGGGATTACAGTCTATCACTGACTGACTCCCTGATTGTGATATACAATGCTACCCTCTCCATGCATTAGTCCTCTTACTTACCTTCCCTTTGCCCTGTTCCGCTCACACACACACCACACACACACACACACACACACACACACACACACACACACACACACACACACACACACACACACACACACACACACACACACACGGTAAGGCTCTTGGAGCAGGGAGTGTGGACCTAGTAGCGATCAGTAAAGAGGAGCGGCCAGGAGCTGTGAATCGACCCCTGCAACCACAAATAGGTGACTGCACAAACACACACACACAACAGATACACCTATGCACGAACGTACACAAAGCTACACACACCTACATACATTAATCACGTTGATTTATTTTTTAGAGTAAAAATAATTGGTAGAAGTGGACGTTGATGGAAATTAAATGGCAGCAAACTACTTATATACTTGCATATAGTCCAATTAAGACTAAGAGGTGGGGAGGGGGAGCCAGAACTCGACCACTGCAAACACAAACAGGCTTGTACAAAACGGTGAGTACACACTGGTGAACACTTACGTGCACTAAAGTATAACGTGAATTTCGCCAACAGTTCTGAAGATTATAAGAATACTGGACCATCTGGAAAGAATATTCTTCTAAGAAAAGCAGCACGGAGTAAAACCCTGTCTTACAAACTTGCTGATTAAACAAGAAAGTCAAGAGTTACCTGAAACTTAAATGAAGACGATTCCGGGGGTCAGACTCCCCGCGGCCCGGTGCCAAACCAGGCCTCGTGGTTTATAACCTAATCAACCGGTTTATTGGTGCTGCCTGAACACAGTCCAACTTACCCATCACAGACCGGCTGATCACGAACTAACTTGAGAAACTTAATCCAGTTTCCTTATGAAGGCAGCCATGAGCCTGTTGGTAATTCCCCATATGTATGAAGGGAGGGTGTTGAAAGTCTCGATCCCCGGGCTAGACGAGTGCACAACATGGACCACAAACTGGTTGACTCAGAGCACCGAACACAGACAAAGGGAGCAAAAAGCCGTAAATGAAATTACAAGAAATCAAATACTCTTCTCTTGCGCAAAATCTATGACAAAATCTTTGTCCAGTACAGGAAGTTAACTTAGACGTGATGGAACATGTCTCGTGACAATATGAAAATAAGTGAAATATTGAAGTCATAATAATACTCTGTGTTTACACATCTATGATCAGAAAGAATTTTTCATGAACAAGACTCAAAACACCGCTGACAACCCTATAGTTTCTAATGTAGCCCTCTACCCAGCTGACTTTCAAAAAAAAAAAACATCAACAGCATGCCCAATGTATTCCGCCCCAGGACCAGACTCGTGAAACTCCATATTCATCAAAAACTGCAAGAAACCATTATCTTGAGCCTTCAGCATTTTATGGAGGAGCTTGGACACAGGTGTCATCCCAGTTATTGAAAACCACTAATACTGCTAAACTTCACAAAGGAGGAAGTAAAACAACTGCGAAAAACTATAGACCAACAGCCTTAACTTCACACATTATCAGAATCTTTGAGTGGGTCCTAAGAAGCAACACTGCCTCTCACATGGACTCACAACAATTGCACAATCCACTGCAGTATGGTTTTAGAACAAGTCATTCCAGTGCACTAGAAGACAAGCCGAATATTAATGCTGTCTACACTGATTTTAAAAAGCCCTTGACAAGTGCGAACATGGCGTGAGAGCGCACGAAATGCGTGTAAGAGGAATAACTGGCTAAGTGGGAAGATGGATATCTAACTTCACAAATAGATGAACAGAGTGAAGTCAGAGGCTGCTTCAGTGATAAGCTCTGTTCTTCAATGTACAGTACTCTCCCCACTTCTGTTTCTATTCTTATATCCTTTGCTGATGACACAAGACTTTCAGAGAGTGACATCCATCAAAGGCAGTGAATCTTCAAGAGGACATAAATCAAGTCTTCCATGGGTCTCAGACAACAATATGATACTCAACGAGGACAAATGTGAATTGCTCTACTACGGAAGAATGGAGGAAATAAAAACTAATGGAGTACACGACAAACTCAAATCATTCAATAGAGGTAAAGTCCCATGTGCAAGACTTAGGAGTAATGATGTCAGAAGATTTCTCATTCAAGGATCACAACAATGTTGTTAATGCTACCGCAAGGAGAATGATAGACTGGATAACTAGAACTTTCAAGACAAGAGATGCTAAGCTAATGATACTCTTCAAGTCATTCTTTCTCTCCAGGCGAGAATACTGCTATATAGTGATGGCCCCCTTCAAGGCAGGCAAGACTGCTCAGCTGGACAAAGTACAGAGAACTTTCACTGCCCGTATACACTCACTCAAACATCCACACTACTGAGAAGGTTTAAAGTCCTTTCAAGTGAATCTCTTGGAACGAAGGCAAGAAAGGTACTTAATAACTTACATCTGGAATATCCTGGAGAGACTCGTCCCAAACCTGCACACCACAATCTCTCTATATGAAAGTTACACACTTGGCAGCTAGTGCAAAATACCTCCAATAAAAAGCAGAGTGCAACGAAATCACTAGAGAGAACTCAACGAGTTCGTAGTGAACTCTTCAATGTCCTGGATCCATCCAGCCACTGGCGGTGTTCAAGAGGCAACTGGACAAGTTCCTCACACCAGTGCCTGACCGACCAGGCCATAGTTCGTATGCTGGACGGCGTGCGGCCAGCAGTAACAACCTGGATGGTCAGGCTCTGGTCCACGGGTAGGCTTGGTCTGGGACCGGGCCGCAGGGCGCTGACCCATGGAAGCATCCTTCAGGTCGTGGCCTAAAATCGAGTATCGGTATCAGTATCTCCCTAATATATGTCATATTTCAGTTAATCTTCAGCTCTGGAAACCTAATTTATATTAAAAAAGAGAAGTCTGCATTTATATTTTTTATACATCTATTTACAATTATTTTTAACATTTTTTTGCAACTCCCTGTTGTATCTACTCTCCCTCCCAGGATGCCACCCACACCAGTACCTTCCTACCCACTGCTAGGTGAACACCTATAAAAAAGACTTGCCCGGTCGATAGAGTGGAGAGGAGGGGCAAGAGCCATGACTCGACCCCTTCAAACACACACAGGAGACTACAATATTACCCTCAGAATTTTTACCAAAATATTTCTTCCCCCACCAGCCCCTCCCCCTGTAATCACAAGCCCCCTCCGATCCCCCCACCAGCCCCTCTCCCTGTAATCACAAGCCCCCTCCCATCCCCCACTAGCACCCCCCCAGTAATCACAAGCCCCTCCACATCCACCCTCCCCCTCCATAGCCCCCTCATCCCAAGCCAGCCTCCCCTCTCCTTAATACAAGCCCTCCTCCAATCCCCAATCCAGCCCATCATCCCCAGTAACACAAGCCCCTCCCATCCCCACCAGCCCCTCCCTGTAATGATATCACAGCCCCTTCCATCTCCCCAGTTACAAGCCCCTACCCCTGTAATCACAAGCCCCTCCCATCCCCACCAGCCCTCCCTGTAATCACAAGCCCTCTTCCATCCCCCACCAGCCCCTACCCCTGTAATCACAAGCCCCTCCCATCCCCCACCAGTCTCTCTCCACCAGCCCCTCCCCAACATCCCCCATCTTTCACGACGCCTCACAGCTTTTTATTTTTAATTATTTTTTTTTACTAAATTGTTTCTAATATTTAAAAAAAAAGTTATTGAAAACTAATTTTTTTACAAGTTTTTTGTATTCTTCTTAATTAAAAAAATACAGAATATCTTCCACTTTTTCTATTTTTATTTCTAAATTAAGGTAAAAAAATGTTCCTTAATTTTTCCATATACACTAATTTTAAAATATATTATTAATGATATCTACCAAACAAATTGTTAAGATTTACCAAAATAAGTTGACAGCCTGATGAATCAGCCCACTGTGTGTCTCACATCCATCACAGCCTGGCTGATCCCGCACTTGGTACTCCTTTGATATGCCTTTGATGAGTTCCGAGAGTCTTTCTACTCTCGGAGCCCGGCCATGGGCCCGGCTCGTCTGGTGCTAGCCTGGTCAACCAGGCTGTTGCTCTGGTGGCCCCCAGACCCACACATCCATCACAGTCTAGTTGATCTGGCACCTGAAGATACTTGTCCAGTAGACTTGAAGGATTCTACCCTCGCCCCAGCAGTGTCCACTAGTAATTGATTCCATCAACCACACTTGAGGTTAGGATGATATGGTCCGTAATTTGAAGTTAAGGACCTATCTCCCACTTTCTTAATGGATATCACATTAATCACTTTACATTTCAGGTTACCTGGATGCTGAACAATGAGACACTTGTGCAACATTTGGGGATCTTAAGAAAAGACTGATGGACTGATCAGATCGACTCCAGGCTGAGGGACTGATTACCTCAACTTCTACTCATCTTCCACTGTTCTTCTCTGTATTGGACTGAAGAAACCACTGACTGGCGAAACGTTTCCCGAATAAAGATTCCCAAATGTTGCAAAGTGTTTCATTCTTCAGTCTCTATGTTTTCTAAACAGTTTATATCATACCTGGAGGGTGTTGCGGGGGTCAACGCCCCCGCGGCCCGGTCCGTGACCAGGCTCCTGTAAGTTCTGGCATCAGTGTCGCTACCTGACACTTTCATCTTCTTTACTGAAGAATTTTTTAAATTTGTTACTGAGAATGTGAGCCATTTTTTCAATGTGGCATTTCTGGTTCCTATTCCGTGACCCCAGGTCAATGAATCCATAACCTCTAGCACCCCAGGCCCCCACTCTCCTCTAGCACCCCAGGCCCCCACTCTCCTCTAGCACCCCAGCCCACTCCTCTAGCACCCCAGCCCACTCTCCTCTAGCACCCCAGCCCCACTCTCCAGCACCCCAGACTCCACTCCTCTAGCACCCCAGACCCCCACTCTCCTCTAGCACCCCAGACCCCCACTCTCCTCTAGCACTCCAGACCCCACTCTCCTCTAGCCCAGACCCCACTCCCAGCACCCCCACTCTCCTCTAGCACCCCAGACCCCACTCTCCTCTAGCACCCCAGACCCCCACTCTCCTCTAGCACCCCAGACCCCCACTCTCCTCTAGCACCCCAGACCCCCACTCTCCTCTAGCACCCCAGACCCCCACTCTCCTCTAGCACCCCAGACCCCCCCTCTCCTCTAGCACCCAGACCCCCACTCTAGCACCAGCCCCCTCTAGCACCCCAGACCCCCACTCTCCTCTAGCACCCCAGACCCCCACTCTCCTCTAGCACCCCAGACCCCACTCTCCTCTAGCACCCCAGACCCCCACTCTCCTCTAGCACCCCAGCCCCTCTAGCACCCCAGCCTCTCCTCTAGCACCCCAGACCCCCATCTCCTCTAGCACCCCAGACCCCCACTCTCCTCTAGCACCCCAGACCCCACTCTCCTCTAGCACCCCAGACCCACACTCTCCTCTAGCACCCCAGACCCACACTCTCCTCTAGCACCCCAGACCCACACTCTCCTCTAGCACCCCAGACCCCCACTCTCCTCTAGCACCCCAGACCCCCACTCTCCTCTAGCACCCAGACCCCACTCTCTCTAGCACTCCAGACCCCCACTCTCCTCTAGCACCCAGACCCCACTCTCCTCTAGCACCCCAGACCCACCCACCTCCTCTAGCACCCCAGACCCCCACTCTCCTCTAGCACCCCAGACCCACACTCTCCTCTAGCACCCCAAACCCCACTCTCCTCTAGCACCCCAGACCCCACTCTCATCTAGCACCCCAGACCCCACTCTCCTCTAGCACCCCAGACCCACATCTCTCTAGCACCCCAGACCCCCACTCTCCTCTAGCACCCCAGACCCCCACTCTCTCTAGCACCCCAGACACACTCTCCTCTAGCACCCCAGACCCACACTCTCCTCTAGCACCCCAGACCCACACTCTCCTCTAGCACCCCAGACACCCACTCTCCTCTAGCACCCCAGACCCACTCTCCTCTAGCACCCCAGACACCCACTCTCCTCTGGAGCTGGATATATTGTTGCTTTCAACACTAGGGTCTAGAGTGTGGGGGGCGGTGACCCCTGGAGCCATCAAAAGAACTGGTCTGAGACCAAGGTAGTGAGGTATACAATTTAGGTGAGGTAGTAAGCACTATAGGCGACATGTTCTAGCACCACCAGTAACATTCGTGAAGATTTCAACGCTTCCTAGTTTCGTGTGCAACACCGTACAGACAGTCAAGTGTTGTTCGTGTCTCATTCATTTGTTCTCAGTTTTGTATACCATTATACACTCTGTATAATTCTTACTGGTAACGCTATGCTACCTCCTTGTTAAGCGTATAGTGTGTTGTAATTTCGTTAATTGTGGCTAACTGTTCGTTTTTATATGCTTGACTGACGAAACGTAGCTTAATTTAAGGTAACGTAACTAAAGTTGTTCTAACTTAAGGTACCGTAACTTAAGGTAGCCTAACGTAAACTAAAGAAGAGAGTATTTACAAGTTTGCAGGTTGGGTAGTAGGAAACTAAGTTGGTGGTAGGTAGGGAGGGAGGTGTTGAACAGCAGTAACAGTATACATGGTGTGGGCGGAGCACATCTGCCATCCCTTCACCACAACACCGTTGTGTTCTCCCTCACCCACTTCCTCCTCCCTCAAAACCTCCCACTACTACCATCTTTCCATTACTTCCTTCCAACTATTTCCTTTCCACTACTACTTTCCCACTACTGCCACCTTCCCACTGCTGCCACTTTCCTACTACGGCCTTTCCACTACTACCTGCAGGTACCTGAAGGATGTTTCCAGGGGTCAATGCTCCCACGGCCAGGTCCCAGACCAGGCCTCCTGGAGGATCAAAACCTAATCAAGCAGGTTGTCACTGCTGACCGCACGCAATCCAACGTACGGACCACAGAACAGGTCGTCAAGAATTGATTTGAGGAACTTGTCCGGTTTCCTCTTGAAGACAGCCAGAGGTTTGTTGGTAATTTTTCTAATGAACGGAAGGAGGGAGGGAGGGTGTTGAAGAGTCGAGGATCTCTCACACTCATCAAGTTTTCTCTTAGTGCACGG
Source organism: Cherax destructor (assembly GCA_009830355.1). NCBI lineage: Eukaryota > Metazoa > Arthropoda > Malacostraca > Decapoda > Parastacidae > Cherax > Cherax destructor. The sequence goes on from WNWK01001289.1 coordinate 26,032, forward strand.
TCTGCTAAGTCTCTTGTTGTTATATGAAGTGATTTCGGTGTTCAGGTTTGGGATCTGTCCCTCCCGGATTTTCCAGGTGTAAATTAGTATGTGTCTTTCTCGCCTACGTCCCAAAGAATACAGCTGATGAAACTTCAAGCTCTCCCAGTAGTTCAGATGCTTGACTGAGTGTATACGAGCAATGAAAGTTCTCTACATTTTCCAGCTCTTCAGTCTTGCCTGCCTTGAGGGGATGTCATCAGTATACAACAGTATTCCAGCTTGGAGAGAACAAGCAACTTAAAGTGTATCATCACTGGCTCAGCATCTCTTGTCTTGAAAGTTCTAGTTATCCAGCCTATCATTTTTCCTCGCGGTAATAATGACAACGTTGTTATGAGCCTAGAATGTGAGATCTGACATCATTACTCCCAAGTCTCGCACATGGGACTTTCGCTCTACTGAATGATTTGAGTTTGTCGTGTACTCCGTTAGTCTTTATTTCCTCCATTCTTCCGTAGTAGAGCAACTTGCAACTTGTCCTCGTTAAACATCATACTGTTGTCTGAGTCCCACTGGAAGACTTGATTTATATCCACATGAAGATTCACAGTCTTCTACGGACGTCACTCTCAAAGAGATTCTGGTGTCATCAACAAAGGATGTTACATTGATGTGATGTATGTCCTCAGTGTCAGATATAAGAATGAAAAAGAAAAGTAGAGTACTGTGCCTTGCGGAAGAAAGTTTTTAACCTACGACTTCACTCTGTGTACATGTACTCTAAATATCGATTTGCCCACTTTTCCATTTATTCCTTCTGCACGTATTTTGTGCGCTGTCACACCGTGACCGCACTTGTCCACCGATTTTGCAAAATTAGTGCACAATGTATCAGCATTTAGCTTGTCTTCTAGAGCATCCAGGACCACATCTAGCAACTGTGATAGGCAGGAGCGACCTGCCTTAAATAATTGCTGCCCTGGATTGTGCAAGTGTTGTGTTCCATGTGATTGGCAGTCTTGCTTCTTAGGACCCACTGCAATATTTGTGTGTTAAGTTACAGCTACTGGTCGTTTTTTTTTCTTTTCTTTTTTCATTCACTGCCACCTTTGTGAAGTGAGGCAATAACAATGATTTTATGACTGAGATGACACCTGTGCTCAGGTTCCCCCATAAAATACTGCTACATTCCCACTACTAACCTTCCCACTACTAACCATCCCACTACTAACCTTTCCACTACTACCTTCCCACTACCACCTTCTGACATACACTGTATAGGTCGTGAATGCCTCTTTGTTGAGGTTTCTGAAAGCTGCCTTTAAATCTGTCAGTCTGGAGCTGCGGCAGTTATTGTTTTGATGTGTCTTAGATATGTAATGTATTGTGACGTAACAATGTCTTGTGACGTGTGGTCAACCTAACAGCATAGTTAACTGTCATTATTTTGTGTGCATGGCTCCCTGCAAGGGGACATCTTGATGCTCACGAGGTCTGGATCCTAGTAATTGAAGTTCCCTCATTTTTTTAGGAGTAAGTCTGATCTTCCTGTTTCCCAGGTGCTGTATAGTCCTGACTGGTTTAGCGTTCCCAGTGAAGATAATAGTTATATGAATAATGTTAGCTAGTATACACTTTAGAGAGTACAATAAAGTACAGTAGGTACAGCCAGTTGTAGGATGGTACATAATTTAGAGAGTACAATAAAGTACAGTAGGTACAGCCAGTTGTAGGATGGTACATAATTTAGAGAGTACAATAAAATACAGTAGGTACAGCCAGTTGTAGGATGGTACATAATTTAGAGAGTACAATAAAGTACAGTAGGTACAGCCAGTTGTAGGATGGTACATAGTTTAGAGAGTTTTAAAAGATACAATGCTTGTATAAAGATGGCATATACAGTACACGAGGCTTGAGGGATACATTCCAAGTCCATGTTTATCACAGATTACAATGCAAAAATCTCATCCAGCTCCTCAGAGCTGGGGCGCGTGCCCAAGATACAGCAGCTGCAGGGCAGAGTCGCTGAAACAGAAACTTAGCCGCCCTGGGATCCCCAGTTACCCCTGATGAGTCTTTTGCCTAGCTCCTTAAGGAACTTAGAAGCACTCTTGACCCACGGGCCAAGGGTCTCCGAGCCTATGAGAACAAACATATAATGATGGTTATGTTAAAGTACTGGGAACACCTCTCAGTACTGGTTATGTTAAATTACTGGGAACACCTCTTAGTACTGGTTATGTTAAAGTACTGGGAACACCTCTCAGTACTGGTTATGTTAAAGTACTGGCAACACCTCTCAGTACTGGTTATGTTAAAGTACTGGGAACACCTCTCAGTACTGGTTATGTTAAAGTACTGGGAACACCTCTCAGTACTGGTTATGTTAAAGTACTGGAACACCTCTCAGTACTGGTTATGTTAAAGTACTGGGAACACCTCTCAGTACTGGTTATGTTAAAGTACTGGGAACACCTCTCAGTACTGGTTATGTTAAAGTACTGACACCTCCAGTACTGGTTATGTTAAAGTACTGGAACACCTCTCAGTACTGGTTATGTTAAAGTACTGGAAACACCTCTCAGTACTGGTTATGTTAAAGTACTGGGAACACCTCTCAGTACTGGTTATGTTAAAGTACTGGGAACACCTCTTAGTACTGGTTATGTTAAAGTACTGGGAACACCTCTCAGTACTGGTTATGTTAAAGTACTGGGAACACCTCTCAGTACTGGCTATGTTAAAGTACTGGGAACACCTCTCAGTACTGGTTATGTTAAAGTACTGGGAACACCTCTCAGTACTGGTTATGTTAAAGTACTGGGAACACCTCTCAGTACTGGTTATGTTAAATTACTGGGAACACCTCTCAGTACTGGTTATGTTAAATTACTGGGAACACCTCTCAGTACTGGTTATGTTAAAGTACTGGGAACACCTCTCAGTACTGGTTATGTTCTCGCCGGAAAAATGTGTATGAGCAAAAATATTTTAGGGTCAGATCTGCAAGGTACAGACTGCCATAACTTACAATAGTGAGAGATGTGGGACAAAGTGTTAAATAAACACAATGAAAATAAGAATGTCTCGAGTACAATTAAAGAATATTGAGTCAACATACGTTGCTAAACAGTAACCATCCAGGCAGGTACTACCATCCTCACAAATGAGTGTGATATGGAAGCTTGTTATATGTTTTGCACTCTGGCAGAATTGCCAATGTTTTCTTATTGTCTCACGAAGGCAATAAATCATAAAAAAACTTGTATTCAGTGTATATATTATTGTAACCACGAACAAATGGTATTGATTAATAACAACACTGCGACTAGCCAAGGACTCGAACCCAAGTAGTTTTGGCCCGCCTCATGGTGAGCGAAAACCACATGACACTAACCCACAGGACCACTCAATCCTACAAGAATCAAGCACCCAGCAGAGCTAGGTGTTTTACCGTGATCCGAGGACATACGGTGGTGTGGGTGCCTAGTTCGTGGTTACAATATAAAATACTCTTTGTTGAGGCTAGTACACCAAATGGGGAGTAGAATGAAATTAGCTCAGAGGCACCCACACCACCGTATGTCCTCGGATCACGGTAAAACACCTAGCTCTGCTGGGTGCATGATTATTGTTCTATTGTGTAAAAAATAGCCACAAGAATGTCACTTGTAACCGTGACCTCGTTAACAAGTTAGTGATCTCGTCCACACTAGCAGCCTCATTCAAGGCAGGCGAAATTGCAGATGTGGAGAATATACAGAGAACTTCCACTACACGTGTAAGTTCAGACAAGCACCTTACTAAGAACGCTTGAAGTTATGTACTTTACCCGTATTCCTTGCAACACACGGAAATCCTAGAGGGACTGGTCCCAAATCTACATACATAAATCACTCCCTACGTCAGCAAAAGACTCGATAGACGGTGCAACAACCCCAACGAAAAACAGACGTGCCGTGAGTATACTTGGACAAAACACAGCTGTCAGGGGCCCAAGACTGTTCAACAGCCTTCCAGCATATTTAAGGGTAATTACCAATAGACCCCTGACTGTCTTCAAGAGGAAACTGGACAGATTCCTAAAGTCAGTACCTGACTAGCTGGGCTGTGGTTCGTATGTTGGACTGAGTGTGGCCAGCAGTAACAGCCTGGATGATCAGGCCCAGATAAAATGGGAAGCCTGGTCATGGACCAGCCCTCCGGGGCGTTGACCCCCAGAACACCCTCCAGGTAGACGCCGTCCATTAAAGTTAGACTTTATCCACAAAGTTAGTAACCCCATCCACCAAGTTAACGGACCCATCCATCAAGTTAGCGAACCCATCCATCAAGTTAGCGAACCCATCCATCAAGTTAGCGGACCCATTCATCAAGTTAGCAAACCCATCCATCAAGTCAGCGAACCCATCTATCAAGTTAGCGAACCCATCTATCAAGTCAGCGAACCCATCTATCAAGTCAGCGAACCCATCTATCAAGTTAGCGAACCCATCTATCAAGTTAGCGAACCAATCCATCAAGTTAGCGGACCCATCCATCAAGTTAGCGGACCCATCCATCAAGTTAGCAGCACCATCCACCAAGCAAGCGGCACCATCCACCAAGTTAGCAACATCATCCACCAAGTTAGCAACATCATCCACCAAGTTAGCAGCACCATCCACCAAGTTAGCAGCACCATCCACCAAGTTAGCAGCACCATCCACCAAGTTAGCAGCACCATCCACCAAGTTAGCAGCACCATCCACCAAGTTAGCAGCACCATCCACCAAGTTAGCAGCACCATCCACCAAGTTAGCAGCACCATCCACCAAGTTAGCAGCACCATCCACCAAGTTAGCAGCACCATCCACCAAGTTAGCAGCACCATCCACCAAGTTAGCAGCACCATCCACCAAGTTAGCAGCACCATCCACCAAGTTAGCAGCACCATCCACCAAGTTAGCAGCACCATCCACCAAGTTAGCAGCACCATCCACCAAGTTAGCAGCACCATCCACCAAGTTAGCAGCACCATCCACCAAGTTAGCAGCACCATCCACCAAGTTAGCAGCACCATCCACCAAGTTAGCAGCACCATCCACCAAGTTAGCAGCACCATCCACCAAGTTAGCAGCACCATCCACCAAGTTAGCAGCACCATCCACCAAGTTGGCACCATCCACCAAGTTAGCAGCACCATCCACCAAGTTAGCAGCACCATCCACCAAGTTAGCAGCACCATCCACCAAGTTAGCAGCACCATCCACCAAGTTAGCAGCACCATCCACCAAGTTAGCAGCACCATCCACAGCAGCACATCACCAAGTTAGCAGCACCATCCACCAAGTTAGCAGCACCATCCACCAAGTTAGCAGCACCATCCACCAAGTTAGCAGCACCATCCACCAAGTTAGCAGCACCATCCACCAAGTTAGCAGCACCATCACTTCCACTCAAGTTAGCAGCACCATCCACCAAGTTAGCAACACCATCCACCAAGTTAGCAGCACCATCCACCAAGTTAGCAACACCATCCACCAAGTTAGCAGCACCATCCACCAAGTTAGCAACACCATCCACCAAGTTAGCAGCACCATCCACCAAGTTAGCAGCACCATCCACCAAGTTAGCAACACCATCCACCAAGTTAGCAGCACCATCCACCAAGTTAGCAACACCATCCACCAAGTTAGCAGCACCATCCACCAAGTTAGCAGCACCATCCACCAAGTTAGCAACACCATCCACCAAGTTAGCAGCACCATCCACCAAGTTAGCAACACCATCCACCAATTACAACACCATCACCAAGTTAGCAACACCATCCACCAAGTTAGCAGCACCATCCACCAAGTTAGCAACACCATCCACCAAGTTAGCAACACCATCCACCAAGTTAGCAACACCATCCACCAAGTTAGCAACACCATCCACCAAGTTAGCAAGCACCATCCACCAAGTTAGCAGCACCATCCACCAAGTTAGCAGCACCATCCACCAAGTTAGCAACACCATCCACCAAGTTAGCAACACCATCCACCAAGTTAGCAGCACCATCACCAAGTTAGCAGCACCATCCACCAAGTTAGCAGCACCATCCACCAAGTTAGCAACACCATCCACCAAGTTAGCGAACACCATCCACCAAGTTAGCAGCACCATCCACCAAGTTAGCAGCACCATCCACCAAGTTAGCACACCATCCACCAAGTTAGCACACCATCCACCAAGTTAGCGGCACCATCCACCAAGTTAGCAGCACCATCCACCAAGTTAGCAGCACCATCCACCAAGTTAGCAACACCATCCACCAAGTTAGCAACACCATCCACCAAGTTAGCAGCACCATCCACCAAGTTAGCAGCACCATCCACCAAGTTAGCAGCACCATCCACCAAGTTAGCAACACCATCCACCAAGTTAGCAGCACCATCCACCAAGTTAGCAGCACCATCCACCAAGTTAGCAACACCATCCACCAAGTTAGCGGCACCATCCACAGTTAGCACACCATCCACCAAGTTAGCAGCACCATCCACCAAGTTAGCAGCACCATCCACCAAGTTAGCAGCACCATCCACCAAGTTAGCACACCATCCACCAAGTTAGCGGCACCATCCACCAAGTTAGCAGCACCATCCACCAAGTTAGCAGCACCATCCACCAAGTTAGCAGCACCATCCACCAAGTTAGCGGCACCATCCACCAAGTTAGCAGCACCATCCACCAAGTTAGCAGCACCATCCACCAAGTTAGCAGCACCATCCACCAAGTTAGCAGCACCATCCACCAAGTTAGCAACACCATCCACCAAGTTAGCAACACCATCCACCAAGTTAGCAGCACCATCCACCAAGTTAGCAGCACCATCCACCAAGTTAGCAGCACCATCCACCAAGTTAGCAGCACCATCCACCAAGTTAGCAGCACCATCCACCAAGTTAGCAGCACCATCCACCAAGTTAGCAACACCATCCACGAAGTTAGCAGCACCATCCACCAAGTTAGCAGCACCATCCACCAAGTTAGCAGCACCATCCACCAAGTTAGCGGCACCATCCACCAAGTTAGCAGCACCATCCACCAAGTTAGCAGCACCATCCACCAAGTTAGCAGCACCATCCAATTTTTCTAGAGAATCCAGAGTGTTGTACAAGGCTTCAACACCTTACTTGATGGTACCTGAGTCGACCCCCGCTGAGGATGATGAAGGTGAACGATGAATATGACCCCCGCTGAGGATGATGAAGGTGAACGATGAATATGACCCCCGCTGAGGATGATGAAGGTGAACGATGAATATGACCCCCGCTGAGGATGATGAAGGTGAACGATGAATATGACCCCCGCTGAGGATGATGAAGGTGAACGATGAATATGACCCCCGCTGAGGATGATGAAGGTGAACGATGAATATGACCCCCGCTGAGGATGATGAAGGTGAACGATGAATATGACCCCGCTGAGGATGATGGTGAACGATGAATATGACCCCGCTGAGGATGATGAAGGTGAACGATGAATATGACCCCGCTGAGGATGATGAAGGTGAACGATGAATATGACCCCACTGAGGATGAAGGTGAACGATGAATATGATCCCGCTGAGGAAGGTGAAGGTGAACGATGAATATGACCCCGCTGAGGATGATGAAGGTGAACGATGAATATGACCCCGCTGAGGATGATGAAGGTGAACGATGAATATGACCCCGCTGAGGATGATGAAGGTGAACGATGAATATGACCCCGCTGAGGATGATGAAGGTGAACGATGAATATGACCCCGCTGAGGATGATGAAGGTGAACGATGAATATGACCCCGCTGAGGATGATGAAGGTGAACGATGAATATGACCCCGCTGAGGATGATGGTGAACGATGAATATGACCCCGCTGAGGATGATGAAGGTGAACGATGAATATGACCCCGCTGAGGATGATGAAGGTGAACGATGAATATGACCCCACTGAGGATGAAGGTGAACGATGAATATGATCCCCGCTGAGGAAGGTGAAGGTGAACGATGAATATGACCCCCGCTGAGGATGATGAAGGTGAACGATGAATATGACCCCCACTGAGGATGAAGGTGAACGATGAATATGATCCCCGCTGAGGAAGGTGAAGGTGAACGATGAATATGATCCCCGCTGAGGAAGGTGAAGGTGAACGATGAATATGACCCCGCTGAGGATGATGGTGAACGATGAATATGACCCCCACTGAGGATGAAGGTGAACGATGAATATGACCCCCGCTGAGGATGATGAAGGTGAACGATGAATATGACCCCCGCTGAGGAAGGTGAAGGTGAACGATGAATATGATCCCCGCTGAGGAAGGTGAAGGTGAACGATGAATATGACCCCCGCTGAGGATGATGAAGGTGAACGATGAATATGACCCCGCTGAGGATGATGAAGGTGAACGATGAATATGACCCCACTGAGGATGATGAAGGTGAACGATGAATATGACCCCACTGAGGATGATGAAGGGGAACGATGAATATGACCCCCGCTGAAGATGATGAAGGTGAACGATGAATATGATCCCCGCTGAGGATGATGAAGGTGAACGATGAATATGACCCCCGCTGAGGAAGGTGAAGGTGAACGATGAATATGACCCCCGCTGAGGATGATGAAGGTGAACGATGAATATGACCCCCGCTGAGGATGATGAAGGTGAACGATGAATATGACCCCCACTGAGGATGATGAAGGTGAACGATGAATATGACCCCCGCTGAGGAAGGTGAAGGTGAACGATGAATATGACCCCCGCTGAGGATGATGAAGGTGAACGATGAATATGATCCCCGCTGAGGAAGGTGAAGGTGAACGATGAATATGACCCCCGCTGAGGATGATGAAGGTGAACGATGAATATGACCCCGCTGAGGATGATGAAGGTGAACGATGAATATGACCCCACTGAGGATGATGAAGGTGAACGATGAATATGACCCCGCTGAGGAAGGTGAAGGTGAACGATGAATATGACCCCGCTGAGGATGATGAAAGTGAACGATGAATATGACCCCGCTGAGGAAGGTGAAGGTGAACGATGAATATGACCCCGCTGAGGATGATGAAGGTGAACGATGAATATGACCCCGCTGAGGATGATGAAGGTGAACGATGAATATGACCCCGCTGAGGATGAAGGTGAACGATGAATATGACCCCCGCTGAGGATGATGAAGGTGAACGATGAATATGACCCCCGCTGAGGATGATGAAGGTGAACGATGAATATGACCCCCGCTGAGGATGATGAAGGTGAACGATGAATATGACCCCCGCTGAGGATGATGAAGGTGAACGATGAATATGACCCCCGCTGAGGATGATGAAGGTGAACGATGAATATGACCCCGCTGAGGATGATGAAGGTGAACGATGAATATGACCCCCACTGAGGATGAAGGTGAACGATGAATATGACCCCGCTGAGGATGATGGTGAACGATGAATATGACCCCGCTGAGGATGATGGTGAACGATGAATATGACCCCCGCTGAGGATGATGAAGGTGAACGATGAATATGACCCCCGCTGAGGATGAAGGTGAACGATGAATATGACCCCCGCTGAGGATGAAGGTGAACGATGAATATGACCCCGCTGAGGATGATGAAGGTGAACGATGAATATGACCCCCGCTGAAGATGATGAAGATGAACTATGAATATGACCCCCGCTGAGGATGAAGGTGAACTATGAATATGACCCCCGCTGAGGATGAAGGTGAACGATGAATATGACGCCCGCTGAGGATGAAGGTGAACGATGAATATGACCCCCGCTGAGGATGAAGGTGAACGATGAATATGACGCCCGCTGAGGATGATGAAGGTGAACGATGAATATGACCCCCGCTGAGGATGAAGGTGAACGATGAATATGACCCCCGCTGAGGATGAAGGTGAACGATTAATATGACCCCCGCTGAGGATGATGAAGATGAACGATGAATATGACCCCCGCTGAGGATGGTGAACGATGAATATGACCCCCGCTGAGGATGAAGGTGAACGATGAATATGACCCCCGCTGAGGATGATGAAGGTGAACGATGAATATGACCCCCGCTGAGGATGAAGGTGAACGATGAATATGACCACCGCTGAGGATGAAGGTGAACTATATGACCCCCGTAGATGGTGAACGATTAATATGACCCCCGCAGAGGATGAAGGTGAACAATGAACATGACCCTCGCAGAGGGTGATGAAGGTGAACAATGAACATGACCCTCGCAGAGGGTGATGAAGGTGAACAATGAACATGACCCTCGCAGAGGGTGATGAAGGTGAACAAGGAACAAACAAGGGTGTGTACCACACATTCCCTACACACCATCTTATACCTCTACATCGACCACTAGTGATGGTGATGTTAGAGTACTGTTGTACTCTTAACAGCTTCGTTCAAGGCAGGCAGAAATTGCTGACCTGGACATGTGCAGAGGAATTTCACTGACTGCATAGATTCAGTCAAGCACCTAAATTACTGTGAACGTTTGAAGTCCCTTAATATGTACTCTTTGCAACGTAAGCGAGAGTACATTAAAATCTAAACCCGGAAAAAAAGAGTATAGGATAGTGCAAAATATCCCCAATAAATAGAAGGGATAACTCGGTAAATGTGAAGGGACCAATACTTTTCAACGTCCTCCCTTCATACATACTGGGAATTGCCAACAGACTCCCGACTGTCTTCAAGAATAAACTGCATAAGTTTCTTAAGTCAGTGTTTGAAGAGCCGGGCTGTGGTGCCTAAGACGGTCTGGTGTGGGACCAGGCTACGTACACCCTCTAATATGGAGAGCAGGAAGGTGGTTCTATCAGCGTGATCTCATAAGAACAAGAGGTACTACCGTAGGACCTACTGGCCCATGCTAGGTAGGACCTACTGAATCATGCTAGGCAGGACCTACTGGATCATGCTAGGCAGGACCTACTGGACCATGCTAGGCACGACCTACTGGATCATGCTAGGCAGGACCTACTGGCCCATGCTAGGCAGGACCTACTGGATCATGCTAGGCAGGACCTACTGGATCATGCTAGGCAGGACCTACTGGATCATGCTAGGCAGGACCTACTGGCCCATGCTAGGCAGGACCTACTGGATCATGCTAGGCAGGACCTACTGGATCATGCTAGGCAGGACCTACTGGATCATGCTAGGCAGGACCTACTGGCCCATGCTAGGCAGGACCTACTGGTCCATGCTAGGCAGGACCTACTGGTCCATGCTAGGCAGGACCTACTGGATCATGCTAGGCAGGACCTACTGGATCATGCTAGGCACGACCTACTGGATCATGCTAGGCACGACCTACTGGATCATGCTAGGCAGGACCTACTGGATCATGCTAGGCAGGACCTACTGGATCATGCTAGGCAGGACCTACTGAATCATGCTAGGCAGGACCTACTGGTCCATGCTAGGCAGGACCTACTGGACCATGCTAGGCAGGACCTACTGGATCATGCTAGGTAGGACCTACTGAATCATGCTAGGCAGAACCTACTGGTCCATGCTAGGCAGGACCTACTGGATCATGCTAGGCAGGACCTACTGGACCATGCTAGGCAGGACCTACTGGATCATGCTAGGCAGGACCTACTGGCCCATGCTAGGCAGGACCTACTGGTCCATGCTAGGCAGGACCTACTGGATCATGCTAGGCAGGACCTACTGGCCCATGCTAGGCAGGACCTACTGGCCCATGCTAGGCAGGACCTACTGGATCATGCTAGGCAGGACCTACTGGATCATGCTAGGCAGGACCTACTGGATCATGCTAGGCAGGACCTACTGGTCCATGCCAGGCAGGACCTACTGGATCATGCTAGGCAGGACCTACTGAATCATGCTAGGTAGGACCTACTGAATCATGCTAGGCAGGACGCAGGACCTACTGGATCATGCTAGGCAGGACCTACTGGATCATGCTAGGCAGGACCTACTGGATCATGCTAGGCACGACCTACTGGATCATGCTAGGCACGACCTACTGGATCATGCTAGGCACGACCTACTGGATCATGCTAGGCACGACCTACTGGATCATGCTAGGCACGACCTACTGGATCATGCTAGGCACGACCTACTGGATCATGCTAGGCACGACCTACTGGATCATGCTAGGCACGACCTACTGGATCATGCTAGGCACGACCTACTGGATCATGCTAGGCACGACCTACTGGATCATGCTAGGCACGACCTACTGGATCATGCTAGGCACGACCTACTGGATCATGCTAGGCAGGACCTACTGAGTCATGCTAGGTAGAACCTACTGAATCATGCTAGGCAGGACCTACTGGATCATGCTAGGCAGGACCTACTGGATCATGCTAGGCAGGACCTACTGGATCATGCTAGGCAGGACCTACTGGATCATGCTAGGCACGACCTACTGGATCATGCTAGGCACGACCTACTGGATCATGCTAGGCACGACCTACTGGATCATGCTAGGCACGACCTACTGGATCATGTTAGGCAGAACCTACTGGACCATGCTAGGCAGGACCTACTGGACCATGCTAGGCAGGACCTACTCAATCATGTTCACCTGTTCATTTAACCTAGCTGACAGTTTGTCTCATTCTCGTATAACTTTGGTTTTATCTTTTCTAAGTCTACATTTGTTTGTCTAATTAAAATTTGTTGTGAGTTGTGTCTTAAATATTTACAACATCTATTTGTAATATCTTACATATCTCTTGTTCTTATGTTATATTTATATGTCTTATTCATGTCTTCCGTAATGTACATCCTTCTGTAGGAGAGAGAGAGAGAGAGAGAGAGAGAGAGAGAGAGAGGAGAGAGAGAGATACCGATATCTTCCGTTTAAACTTCCCCATATACAAGGGATTAATTTTGGCAATCTTCTGTACTTTTTTCAGAAGACTTGGGTCCATCGTGTATGATGGGGAGCAGCAGGGTGCTGCTGGCGACCTGGGAGCAGCACGGTGCTGCTGGCGACCTGTCTGCCATTCACTACTATGGCACTTTTGATCACTCATGCGAGGTGCTTCATCAAAGAGCTCAGTGAGAGGCCTGTGAACAACGGCCAACTCTTTACCGCGGTCCACGCTTCAGATACACGTGTAAAACTAGCATACTTTTAGGCCAGAAACCACCCATTGTGAAGCCTTGATCATTGTTCAAACTAGTATGTTCATCAAAGCCACTGCAAATGATGTTCATCAAGGACACTCCAAATTATAATAATCAAGGACACTCCAAATTATAATAATCAAGGACACTCCAAATTATAATAATCAAGGACACTCCAAATTATAATAATCAAGGACACTCCAAATTATAATAATCAAGGACACTCCAAATTATAATAATCAAGGACACTCCAAATTATAATAATCAAGGACACTCCAAATTCTAATAATCAAGGACACTCCAAATTATAATAATCAAGGACATTCCAAATTATAATAATCAAGGACACTCCAAATTATAATAATCAAGGACACTCCAAATTCTAATAATCAAGGACGCTCCAAATTATAATAATCAAGGACACTTCAAATTATAATAATCAAGGACACTTCAAATTATAATAATCAAGGACACTCTAAACTGCATGTAGATTTCAGTGACTATAATGAGCTGCTTAAACGAAAATTTCAAGGCAAACACTTTTAGTATTGGTTCCTCTTAAGTGACGACTTAAGAAACGACTTAAGAGACTTAAGTGACGTTAACAAACAAATACTTGAAATATTGATGACGTGACAGACCTGTTACACCCCTGTGACACACCTGTTACCTTTATCGAGGGTTTTATACCCTTGTAGTCTAGCTTGAGACCAGGTGTTCCCTGTTGACTGTCTGGTCAACCAGGCTGTTCGTGTCAGAGACCCACAAATTACCCGATTATAAGTTGACACTTCCGAGGGTCACTGCCCCGCGGCACACTCCCAGAAAGTCCTTAATAAAGAGAAAGTAGATAGTGCAAAATATAATGAAAAGTGGGAATCAAGTATACTATGATATAACAAGTAAATTATGATGTAATTAATATATATAATAAGTGTACTATAATTATAAAATGAGAGAAAATCTTCTGAAGACCTTAATAGAGATCTTTAAACTATTTTCAAATCTTGATGTGAGTTGTGGGATCCTTCCTGATCAACTGGGTTGTGATGTAAGTTAGATGTAAGTTGTGATGCTTACGCTGGACTCAGCTGCCTGAGTGAAGAGGTCGTCCAGCAGGCGGCCCCCTGGTGTGAATGTGGGTCGTGGTGAGGGCGATGATCCCTAGAGCCATCACCAGGTAGGTATACCACCACACTTACACACCACCACTACACTTCTACATAATGCACACCATCACCGTAAACACATTTCCGCACCACAGCATCAACCCACAACATCATCAACACCGTCACCACACACCATCAATAACAACCCAGGGCAGCATGAGTTTAGAGCAGGTCGCTCCTACCTATCCCAACTACAGGATAAAGTACTCGCTCCCATCCTGTCCCTCATCCTCATATATGACACAGAGATGTAAGCCACAGCACCGTGTCTGCCTTTGCGGATGACACCCTAATTTGCATGACAGTGTCATCCATTGAAGACACTTCAAGTCTCCAGGCAGACATCAACCAAATCTTTAAACAGGGCTGCAGAAAACAATATGAAGTTCAATGAAGACAAATTTCGATTACTCTGCTATGGAAAACTCGAGTATAAAACCAATATTAACCACATAGTAGAGCGAAAAACTAATGTGAAGGACCTGGGAGTGATACCTGGCCGTGAACCGGGCCGCGGGGGCGTTGATACCCGGAATACCCTCCAGGTAGGATCTTACTTTCAAAGATCACAACAATGTATCTACCACATTTGCTAGGAAAATGAAGGATGGATAATGAAAACCTTCAAAACTAGAGATGCCAAGCCCATGATGATTCTCTTCAAATCGTTTGTTCTCTCTAGGCTGGAATATTGCTGTACACTAATGGCCCCTTACAAGGCAGGCGAAATTGCAGAGAACTTTCACGGCACGTATAAATACGATAAAACACCTAACTTACTGGTAACAGTTAATCATGTGACTCTGAATGCACAGAAGTCACTTTGAAAAAAATCCTAGTGAGACTAGTCCCAAATCTTCACACGAAAATCACTCCCTACGAAAGCAAAAGACTCGGCGCTGGACAGGCACCTAAATCAGTACCTGACCAGCTGGGATGTGGCTCCTACGTCGGTTTACATGTGACCAGCAGTAATAGCCTGGTTAATCAGGCCCTGATCCACCATGAGGTCTGGTCACGGACTGGGCCGCAGGGGCGTTGACCCCGAAAACCCCTCCACGCATATATGGCTACTTTCATGACTCATGAAATGTAAACAAATCACATAACCAGTGAGTAACCTGTGAATGTTACTCACCTCCCCTGGTTTCTGTGACTTATATGATGACTACTGCTACTGTTACTGCTGCTACTACTGTTACTGCTGCTGCTACTGTTACTGCTACTACTGTTACTCCTGCTGCTACTGTTGCTACTACTGTTACTGCTCCTGCTACTGTTACTACTACTGTTACTACTACTACTACTGTTACTGCTGCTACTACTACTGTTACTGCTGCTACTACTGTTACTACTGTTACTGCTGCTACCACTACTACTGTTACTCCTGCTGTTACTACTCTTACTGCTGCTACTATTACTGTTGCTACCACTACTACTGTTACTGCTGCTACCACTACTACTGTTTCTCCTGCTGTTACTACTCTTACTGCTGCTACTATTACTGTTGCTACACTACTACTGTTACTGCTTACTCTACGCTATCTACTACTGTTACTGTGTTACTACTCTATACTGCTGCTACTACTGTTACTGTTACCACTACTACTGTTACTGCTGTACCACTACTACTGTTACTCCTGCTGTTACTACTCTTACTGCTGCTACTATTACTGTTACTGATACTACTACTACTGTTACTGCTAATACTACTATGTTACTGCTAATACTACTACTGTTACTGCTGCTACCACTACTACTACCATCACCACCACAATTTTAGATATAAAACGTCAACAAATGTTTGTAGCTGGAGAGAGGACGGTGTGGAGGAAGGCAGTGACGATAATCTCACAAGAATTCATTGCTTGCTTCCAACAATTATTTACCAAGAACTTCCTTAAACACCTTATTCACATCAAGGCTGAACCCATCCATTCTCATCCCAAACTTCCGCCCAGAGTCGTTTCTCTTGTCATCTTCACTTTATGTTATCGATGGAAGAGTGTAGCAAGGGCGTGTCTAGGTGCCATAGTGGGTGGGGTGCGCACTGTGTGCTACACTGTTAAAGGGGCGGACACAGCACAGAACGTACGTGTTAGTTACCATTTTGTCCTAGGCACATGTCGATTAGACACTAGGCCTGTTGTATAGTGTGTGTGTGTGTGTGTGTGTGTGTGTTAGTTAGTTACCATTTTGTCCTAGGCACATGTCAATTAGACACTAGGCCTGTTGTATGTATGTGTGTGTTGTGTGTGTGTGTGTGTGTGTGTGTGTGTGTGTGTGTGTGTGTGTGTGTTAGTGTGTATGTGCGTATGTGTGTATGTTAGTGTGAGTGTGTGTGTGTGTGTGTGTGTGTGTGTGTGTAGCGAAGATGACAGAGAGTGGATACACGTGGTTCTGCAGGGAATATCACAGAGGTGGTTCTGCAGGGTATATCACAGAGCGTGGTTCTGCAGGGTATATCACAGAGCGTGGTTCTGCAGGGTATATCACAGAGCGTGGTTCTGCAGGGTATATCACAGAGCGTGGTTCTGCAGGGTATATCGGGTTCTGCAGGAAATCAGAGCGTGGTTCTGCAGGGTATATCACAGAGCGTGGTTCTGCAGGGAATATCACACAGCGTGGGTGTATATGTCTGTAGTGTATATCAGAGCGTGGGTTTGTGTCACTTATAATCACCAGAGTTCAAGGGAGGGACACATGAGAGCGTGGGTGTTGCAGCGAGCAACACACCCACGGTATGACTGGCTTCCAGTATTGCCTCACATCCACAACCACTTGGTTAGGTTACCACTCCCACAATACCGCAAGCGACGGTGCTGCCACCACCACCACCTCAACACCTCACACACATGACAAGCATTAACACTGTATTCCGTACCAACTTGGGAGAACGATAGCCTCGCCCACGTTACCAACACCATCACTACAGCTATGTCAGCATCTCTTGATTCCTCTTCCAATGTAGCAAGATTCTAACACTCTTATGCGCACACACAAACAAGTCCTGGAACTGTGTTAGTATACTAGTAAACTTACACCCACATAAACTAGATGTATTTAGGTCTCTGTGGGATCCGAGAAAGGCATCCTCGTATTGCATAACCCCAGTCCACTCTTCCTCAATGCACTCGACAGGAATACCTGGGGTATACCTGGAGGGTGTTCCGAGGGTCAACGCCCCCGCGGCCCGGTCCATGACCAGGTACAAAGTCCGACATAAGTTTCTAATGCAGTTAACTTTATCACTGAAAATCTGATGCGAATCAGAGGTATTCACAAGTTATCACATGGAAACTAATATCCCAATTTCTCTAACAAATAAATGACAAATTAAGTCTTACACAACTAAAATCTAACTCAAACTTTCCACATTAAAAATACCAGCTTTGAGAATTTAAAGCCTAACTGAAGAAACATTTTCTAGTTATCTCACAGAGACCCAATATTCCCCCAAAACCACCAACACTTGAGGTTTGACTCCCTCACAAACCATAACCACGGGCGGGGTTAGAACCCGCGATCAGAGAGCCATAAAACTCCAGACCGACGGTTCTAACCCCGCCCGTGGTATGGTTTGTTTGCAATCGTATCATTACGATTTCGTGACTTCCTCACAAGTTGCAATACTAATCCATCAGTGCTGAAGTTCTGAACGAGACATTCACAGATTATCGCATGAAATCCTATAGTTTCACTCGTGGCGAAACGTTTCCTTTAATAAATGTCCTGAACTGTATATAAGTAACATTTCCACAAGATTCATTAATGTTTAGGTTAAAAGCCTATTAACAGAGACATTCATCCCTTATTTCACGAAAACTTATAAAATTCTCAAATTACAACTGAGAAACTCAACATCAAGGCCAAGTTTCCTTACACAAAAAACACATCATTGTTAAAAAAACGAAGCTAAACAGAAGATGCATTCTCCAATCATGACACAGAATCTAACAATTACAGGTTTATTAACTACATTAGTAAATTTGAGAAATTTACACCAACACAGCCTAAACCCAAAAGTTTCAACCATGTCTTAAGAATTAAAGACAGACTATTAACAAGTACTAAAGATTAAGTAACTAGTATACAAGACTAGTAACTAGTATTAAAGATTGACTAGTAACTAGTATTAAAGATTGACTAGTAACTAGTATTAAAGATTGACTAGTAACTAGTATTAAAGATTGACTAGTAACTAGTATTAAAGATTGACTAGTAACTAGTATTAAAGATTGACTAGTAACTAGTATTAAAGATTGACTAGTAACTAGTATTAAAGATTGACTAGAACAGTAAAGATTGACTAGTAACTAGATTAAAGATTGACTAGTAACTAGTATTAAAGATTGACTAGTAACTAGTATTAAAGATTGACTAGTATTATCGATTGACTAGTAACTAGCATTAAAGACTGACTAGTAACTAGTATTAAATATTAAGTATTAAAGATTGAGTAGTAACTAGAGTTTGCATCAGAAAACGCAAACTATTTACTGAATGAAAAAAATACTGTAACATTTTTTAATTTACACTGTCAACAAAATGGCAAGTACACAATGGAGAAAGAAGATGAGCGTTCTTGAAGGCAGGACACATCAGTAGTACACGGTTGATGCTGACCACAAGACACAGCGTTCTTGAAGGCAGGACACATCAGTAGTACACGGTTGATGCTGACCACAAGACGCAGCGTTCTTGAAGGCAGGACACATCAGTAGTACACGGTTGATGCTGACCACAAGACGCAGCGTTCTTGAAGGCAGGACACATCAGTAGTACACGGTTGATGCTGACCACAAGACGCAGCGTTCTTGAAGGCAGGACACATCAGTAGTACACGGTTGATGCTGACCACAAGACACAGCGTTCTTGAAGGCTGGACACATCAGTAGTACACGGTTGATGCTGACCACAAGACGCAGCGTTCTTGAAGGCAGGACACATCAGTAGTACACGGTTGATGCTGACCACAAGACACAGCGTTCTTGAAGGCAGGACACATCAGTAGTACACGGTTGATGCTGACCACAAGACGCAGCGTTCTTGAAGGCAGGACACATCAGTAGTACACGGTTGATGCTGACCACAAGACAGCGTTCTTGAAGGCAGGACACATCAGTAGTACACGGTTGATGCTGACCACAAGACACAGCGTTCTTGAAGGCAGGACACATCAGTAGTACACGGTTGATGCTGACCACAAGACACAGCGTTCTTGAAGGCAGGACACATCAGTAGTACACGGTTGATGCTGACCACAAGACACAGCTTTCTTGAAGGTAGGACACATCAGTAGTACACGGTTGATGCTGACCACAAGACGCAGCGTTCTTGAAGGCAGGACACATCAGTAGTACACGGTTGATGCTGATCACAAGACGCAGCGTTCTTGAAGGCAGGACACATCAGTAGTACACGGTTGATGCTGACCACAAGACGCAGCGTTCTTGAAGGCAGGACACATCAGTAGTACACGGTTGATGCTGACCACAAGACGCCTTCAACTTATCTCATGGAAACAGAAATTGGAAATGATCTATATAAAATTGACCGGAGGACACAAACGCATGTCAATTGTTCGATGAATCTTGCCTTCGATATGTAGTTCACCAGGGTTGAAAATTTGAAGCCGATCTGTTAAGGTGTTTTGAAATTAGAAAGGAATTCCATGGAGGAAGTTGGTGAAGGACACAGTGCATGAGAATGTGACAGCTCTGGAAAATAAAAAATAAAACAGGAAAACGCCAGTTTGAAATATTTCTCAGTTCATCATCAGTAATCACTTCAGTAAATCACTTTTAAAGGAAACTGCTCAAGAACTTTCTGGCTTAACTGTTGTAATAATATATGACAAATTACATACACTGATGGATCTAAGCAGGAGTCTCCTGTCAGTGCTGCATCTGCTCTTGTTACCACCATCCTAGCTAGGAACTACACCAACCATACTCAGTTAGGAATAAGAATTAAAACTGGGCGTCTACACTGCAATCTGAATTATGTTCTATCCTAATGACATTAAAGATAACTTATGACACTGAGCTTGACTCTGATTATTATTATTATTATTATTATTATTATTATTATTATTATAAACTGATTCTATATCATCACTGAAGGCTCTTGACTCACAATGATAAACAACATGCTCACTGGATAAGTCAGGAATAGATACTCGAAAATCAGAAAAAAAGGAATTAATGTACAATATTTATGGGTTCCATCACACACTGATTACTCCATGATAAAGTTGACAAGTTAGTCAAGGAAAGTACCTTGAAGGAAAGTGTAGAATATAGCCTTTGTATATCTGTGTCTAGCATTAAGAATAATATTAGGAGGGCAGTAAATAATGAAAGTGAATGTCAAAGGAATGCATTTAGAAGCCTGAGAAGATCTAGTAATCTGATAACATGAACGTAGATAAGTACGTTTATGGAGTAACTTGCAATGTCAACAGACATCGTTGTAGCAGCCAGGCGTAGGCCTGGTAGCAAGTACTTCTGGCAGTTGGACGGACACACAGAAGATGACCAAACTAAATGCAAAGTATGTGACCAACCAGATGGTCACTATCTTGAAGACAGTGTGCGTCACTATCCACTTATTCAAGAATATAGAGATACAGTATAATAAAATATGTGATATACCAAGATACCTTATTAATGTAAACAAGACACTAGACATATTACGGAAATATCCTAAATTTGCTTGCAACAGAGAAGACAATTATAGATACAAATCCAGATGCATACCTGTTAACCCTTTTGGAGGCCTAGTTCCTACAAGCAGCAGCACCCCGTCGAGTAACACTAGAAGCAGCAGCACCCCGTCGAGTAACACTAGAAGCAGCAGCACCCCGTCGAGTAACACTAGAAGCAGCAGCACCCCGTCGAGTAACACTAGAAGCAGTAGCACCCCGTCGAGTAACACTAGAAGCAGCAGCACCCCGTCGAGTAACACTAGAAGCAGCAGCACCCCGTCGAGTAACACTAGAAGCAGAGCACCGTCGAGTAACACTAGAAGCAGCAGCACCTCGTCGAGTAACACTAGAAGCAGAGCACCGTCGAGTAACACTAGAAGCAGAGCACCCGTCGAGTAACACTAGAAGCAGCAGCACCCGTCGAGTAACACTAGAAGCAGTAGCACCCCGTCGAGTAACACTAGAAGCAGCAGCACCCGTCGAGTAACACTAGAAGCAGTAGCACCCCGTCGAGTAACACTAGAAGCAGCAGCACCCTCGCAGTAACACTAGAAGCAGCAGCACCGTCGAGTAACACTAGAAGCAGCAGCACCCGTCGAGTAACACTAGAAGCAGTAGCACCCGTCAGTAACACTAGAAGCAGCAGCACCGTCGAGTAACACTAGAAAGCAGCACCGTCGAGTAACACTAAAAAGCAGCACCCGTCAGTAACACTAGAAGCAGAGCACCCCGTCGAGTAACACTAGAAGCAGCAGCACCCGTCGAGTAACACTAAAGCAGCAGCACCCCGTCGAGTAACACTAGAAGCAGCACACCCGTCGAGTAACACTAGAAGCAGCAGCACCCCGTCGAGTAACACTAGAAGCAGAAACAGCAGCCCCGTCGAGTAACACTAGAAGCAGCAGCACCCGTCGAGTAACACTAGAAGCAGCAGCACCGTCGAGTAACACTAGAATAGCAGCACCGTCGAGTAACACTAGAAGCAGCAGCACCCGTCGAGTAACACTAGAAGCAGAGCACCCGTCAGTAACACTGAAGCAGACACCCGTCAGAACACTAGAAGCAAGCACCCCGTCGAGTAACACTAGAAGCAGCAGCACCCCGTCGAGTAACACTAGAAGACACGTCAGTAACACTAGAAGCAGCAACCGTCGAGTAACACTAGAAGCAGCAGCACAGTCAGTAACACTAGAAGCAGCAGCAGTTCAGTAACACTAGAAGCAGCAGCAAGTAATCCAACTAGAAGCAGCACAGCCTCAGAACACTAGAAGCAATAAGTCTCCAGCAACACTAGAAGAAGCAACAAGTCCTCCAGTAACACTAGAAGCAGTAGTAAGTAATCCAGCAACACTAGAAGCACAACAAGTTCCAGAACATAGCAAGCAGCAAGCAGAAACTAGAAGCAGCAACAAATCCAGAGACGACAGAAGCAGAAGAAGAGCAACAGCAGAGAGCAGAAGAGAACAGTAGTAGGAGGAGAGCAGCATAGGAAACACAAAAGAAGTACAATGAGAGAGCAGAGGAGAGACAAAGAGAGCAGAGGAGAGAAGAGAAGAGGAAGCTACTAAAGAGTGATGGAGAAGGAAGTGTGGATAGGCAATCAAGACTCATCATCATTCTCCTCCTGCAGTAGGTGTAAAACACGCTTTGTGCACTCGTTATCAGCTCATGTTATTGCCTGCCTGCCCACCACACCCACCTCTTACTCGTTATCAACTCATGTTATTGCCTACCTGCCCACCACACCCACCTCTTACTCGTTATCAACTCATGTTATTGCCTACCTGCCCACCGCACCTACCTCTCCCCTGCCACTCGTTAAGTACTAAAAAAAGAGATTTGGGAAGGTGTTTCCAGGCTTCAGCTCTGCATCAAGTTCAGGGAAGGAAGGGAGAGAGAAGAAACGACTACATAGTTTCTGACCAACGATTTGTGTTACGTGATAAATGATTTGAAAACCGTCAAGTTGAAGATTGAGACACTTATACAACATATGGTAATCTTTATTAAGGAAACGTTTCGCCACAAAGTGGCTTCATCAGTCCAATACAAAGCAGAAATGGGTAAGGAGAGGAGGAGTTTGAGGTAATCAGTCCCTCAGCCTGGAATCGGTGTGTTCAGTCCATCACTCTTGTAGAAAGTACAACATATGGCCGGAGAAGTGACTTATACTGTAGTCAGGTGAGTGGAAGCAGCAGGAGGCGGTGGTATCACCGTGGAACCATCCACTAGTGTAAGTAGGTCTTCGTCCAAAGGTTTGACAAGCATTGAATAATTCCTTGTATCACTGTGACCCCGCCGCCTCCTGCTTCCACTCACCTGTCTACAGTATAAGTCACTTCTCCGGCCCTATGCTGTACTTTCTACAAGAGTGATGGACTGAACACATCGATTCCAGGCTGAGGGACTGATTACCTCAAACTCCTCGTCCCCTAACCCATTTCTACTCTGTATTGGACTGAAGAAGCCACTGTGTGCGAAACGTTTCCTTAATAAAGATTCCCATATGTTGCATTAGTGTCTCAATCTTCAATTTGTTTACAGTATCGACACCATAGAATAATAATACATAATTGAACTTACTGCTGGATAGTAAACAAACAACATAAGAGTCATTGTGATAAATGGTTTAGAAAACTGATAAGTTGATAAATGAGACACTTGTGCAACATCTGGGTATCTTTATTCAGGAAACATTTCGCCAACCAGTGGTTACTGAAGAATCCACTGGCTGGCGAAACGTTTCGCTTCCAGCTAAGAGATAGCAGCAGCAGAAGCTGCAAGAAAAGTGCAGTGAAGGAAAGTGTCCAGGAAACACAGTGGGTGCCTCTTACAGCACTAATAATGATCTTTCTTCCTGCCCTCACCACCACCACACCCTCCATGCAAAATGGAAGTCACGGCAAAAAAAATCTGTTTTCGGCAGATTATCTGTTGAGTCATTAAGCTAAGCTTCCTTGTCGACTGCTGTTCAACCAAGCTGCTGCTTGTCAGGGGTTCGTTGGCCCATATAGTCCCCTCATAGTCTGCTTGATCTGGCTCTTGGTGGAAGTAGTGATCCAGTTTCCTCTTGGAAATTACATTTGTTCCGGCATATCTGTAAAATCTGCTGGTAGAAAGTTGAACAGTCTTCAACTAAGGATGTTGATATAGTGTTCTCTTTTTGAGCGTATGGCGTCCAATTTCAGTGGATCTATTTCACACTTCCTACTATATTTCTCACTCCGGAAAGTTGTTTTAAGAGTATGTAGATTTAGGAGTTCACCCCCGAGTCCCCTCCATATATACATATTATCATGCATCTTCTTCACTTACAAATGCATTACCAGTGGTTTAAATGCTTTATTGGCTCTATGTAGACAGTGGTCAAGCGTTGTATACTTTCTAGCTTTGATCTCTCTCCTGCCTTCAATAGAACTATCAACAACGAATAACATTCTAAACACAGCTGATTTGAATAGTGTTATCTTTATCATTGTTTATCTTGTTCTGGAAGTTTTCGTTATCCACCTAGTTATTTATTTTTGCATAGACCAATTGTACAGGCAAAGATCTGTTATCCTACTTCGGGTCATTTTAAAGGCCAGCCCTATCTAAAGTATACTACTACCCCCTGGAATGAGAACCACAACAGTCGACTAACACCCAGGTACCTACTTACTGCTAGGTGAACAGGGACAACAGGTATAAGGAAACATGCCCAACGCTTCCACCAATCCCAGAGATCTAACCTAAATGTGTTATCTAAATGACATTATTATTATAGCACAGGTTTTTGCACGTTTCTTTAGTGCTCCCTCTGAGTTCTTTCTTTCCACAACACTTGTAGTTTCTCACCAGTCAATATATATTTTATTGCTCACTTAAATATATACTCGCAGATTTTCCCTGAATTCATTCTACCGAGGCGACTTTCATGCTTATTTTGGTATTGTATACAAAGAACAATACCAAGGTGTGACATGTACTTTTTAAGTACAACTTGGAGAGTACCACGAGGTTGTGTTTATAAAGTACAACTAGGGGCGTACCGCTTTATACACACGCCTACGATAACGAGGGAACGGAACACGTATTATTACATATTACGAGCGAGTCGAGAAATATAGAAGCGGTGTAGAGGACTCAACAGTCAGACACAACCACTCAAGCAGCACCAACATATGCATCCAAATGAGACACTCCAGATCCTGTGATCCAGGTATCCAGACATAGCCTGAATGGGCAGAGACCGAGCCTCACTTAGCGGGCGGAGGATGTAGTCTACACTATTCCCTGCACTGTATCACCTTGATGGGTTAAGCTCTTCATGAAATACAACACTAATACAATCCAGGTATCCAGTCACTGCATCCCAGGTATTCTGAATATACCAAGATATCATGAATGTACAAGGACTGGTGATCTTGTGATGTGGGGGCCGACCACCTGATTGTTTACAGTAGTGTTATCTTACCTTGTTATTAAGAACTGTGTCAAACTGTCATAGTATGGAAACTGAGTAAATACTCATGTGTCAGGGTGTTATAACTTGGCGAGGAAAAGACACCGTGTAGAACAAGCCTTTATAAGGACAACATTTCGCTCTGAGTAAACCTTTGCATTAAGTCATGACTTGACAAAGTTGTTCATAACGTAAATGTGTCGTAATAACAGCCCCACTCCACAAAGATGACGGTGCAGCAATCGCAAAAAACAACAACTCTAGATCGATACCACTAACGTCCCACATTATCAAAATCTTCCGAAGGGTTATAAGAAGCAAGTTTAGTGAACATAGATTCGGAACAATTGCACAGTCTAAGAGTAACATGGATTTAGAGGTGGCTCCTGCTTCTTGCAGTTGCTGGACCACTACGACATGATCTTGGATGTCCTGGAGGAGATAATGCACATGTAGCGTACACAGACTTTGTACAATCATTCGACAAGAATGATCATGGTGTAATAGCACACAAAATGCGTGTAAAAGGAATGACTTAGAGTGGGTAGATGCCCTTTGATGCCCGGATGATACAAATACAAAGCAAAGAGTAATGGTAAGAGTGAAATCAGAGGATGACACAGTTAATAACTCTCTTCCTCGAGGCACAGTACTCACCATAACTCTTCCTCGAGGCACAGTACTCACCATAACTCTTCCTCGAGGCACAGTACTCACCATAATTCCTCACAGAATCATGAAATAGCATTATATATTTATAGATGATAATTGAATTTATATGCGGATGTCCGTCGAGATCCCGGTACATCTGCAAGCTTAATAAACCAGGTTGTCCAGTACACCAAGCTTAATAAACCAGGTTGTCCAGTGCACCAAGCTTAATAAACCAGGTTGTCCAGTGCACCAAGCTTAATAAACCAGGTTGTCCAGTACACCAAGCTTGATAAACCAGGTTGTCCAGTACACCAAGCTTGATAAACCAGGTTGTCCAGTACACCAAGCTTAATAAACCAGGTTGTCCAGTACACCAAGCTTAATAAACCAGGTTGTCCAGTACACCAAGCTTAATAAACCAGGTTGTCCAGTACACCAAGCTTGATAAACCAGGTTGTCCAGTACACCAAGCTTAATAAACCAGGTTGTCCAGTACACCAAGCTTAATAAACCAGGTTGTCCAGTACACCAAGCTTAATAAACCAGGTTGTCCAGTACACCAAGCTTAATAAACCAGGTTGTCCAGTACACCAAGCTTGATAAACCAGGTTGTCCAGTACACCAAGCTTAATAAACCAGGTTGTCCAGTACACCAAGCTTAATAAACCAGGTTGTCCAGTACACCAAGCTTAATAAACCAGGTTGTCCAGTACACCAAGCTTAATAAACCAGGTTGTCCAGTACACCAAGCTTAATAAACCAGGTTGTCCAGTACACCAAGCTTAATAAACCAGGTTGTCCAGTACACCAAGCTTAATAAACCAGGTTGTCCAGTACACCAAGCTTAATAAACCAGGTTGTCCAGTACACCAAGCTTAATAAACCAGGTTGTCCAGTGCACCAAGCTTAATAAACCAGGTTGTCCAGTACACCAAGCTTAATAAACCAGGTTGTCCAGTACACCAAGCTGATAAACCAGGTTGTCCAGTACACCAAGCTTAATAAACCAGGTTGTCCAGTGCACCAAGCTTAATAAACCAGGTTGTCCAGTCACCAAGCTTAATAAACCAGGTTGTCCAGTACACCAAGCTTAATAAACCAGGTTGTCCAGTACACCAAGCTTAATAAACCAGGTTGTCCAGTACACCAAGCTTAATAAACCAGGTTGTCCAGTACACCAAGCTTAATAAACCAGGTTGTCCAGTACACCAAGCTTAATAAACCAGGTTGTCCAGTACACCAAGCTTAATAAACCAGGTTGTCCAGTACACCAAGCTTGATAAACCAGGTTGTCCAGTACACCAAGCTTAATAAACCAGGTTGTCCAGTACACCAAGCTTAATAAACCAGGTTGTCCAGTACACCAAGCTTAATAAACCAGGTTGTCCAGTACACCAAGCTTAATAAACCAGGTTGTCCAGTACACCAAGCTTGATAAACCAGGTTGTCCAGTACACCAAGCTAATAAACCAGGTTGTCCAGTACACCAAGCTTAATAAACCAGGTTGTCCAGTACACCAAGCTTAATAAATCAGGTTGTCCAGTACACCAAGCTTAATAAACCAGGTTGTCCAGTACACCAAGCTTAATAAACCAGGTTGTCCAGTGCACCAAGCTTAATAAACCAGGTTGTCCAGTACACAAGCTAATAAACCAGGTTGTCCAGTACACCAAGCTTAATAAACCAGGTTGTCCAGTACACCAAGCTTAATAAACCAGGTTGTCCAGTGCACCAAGCTTAATAAACCAGGTTGTCCAGTACACCAAGCTTAATAAACAAGGTTGTCCAGTACACCAAGCTTGATAAACCAGGTTGTCCAGTACACCAAGCTTAATAAACCAGGTTGTCCAGTGCACCAAGCTTAATAAACCAGGTTGTCCAGTACACCAAGCTTAATAAACCATGTTGTCCAGTACACCAAGCTTAATAAACCAGGTTGTCCAGTACACCAAGCTTAATAAACCAGGTTGTCCAGTACACCAAGCTTAATAAACCAGGTTGTCCAGTACACCAAGCTTAATAAACCAGGTTGTCCAGTACACCAAGCTTAATAAACCAGGTTGTCCAGTACACCACACAAAACAATATGACGTTCAATGAAAACAAATTAAAACTATTCCTCTAAAGAAAATTTGAAACAAAAAAAAAATTGAGGTTGTATAAAACGAACGACGGTGCAAAATATCCCAATGAAAAGCAGAGACGTAATGAGTACCACCAAAAAACAAGTGTATGGTGACCAAGACTCTTCAACACCCTCCCTTCATATATAAGGGAAATTACCAATAAACTCCTAGCTGCCTTGAAAAAGTCAAGTCAGTTCCTGATGTTGTGCCTACCTACGTGTCAGTATAACTGGAGAGTTTTCCGAGGGCCAACGCCCCCGCGACCCGATCCCAGACCAGGCCTACCAGAGAATGGCCTGATTAACCAGGATGTTGGTGCTAGCCGCACGAAGTCCAACATATGCATCAAAATCCGACTGATCAAGAATTGACTTGAGAAACTTGTCAAATTCTCGTTGTACTGGGTGCGGCTAACACCAACAGCTTGGTTGATAATGCCACAAGGCGTGGTCTGGGACAGACCACGTAACCTTCAGGTAAGACACAATAAAACAAGTGAATAAGAGCGTGCAGGCCTGCACAACAGCAGTGGAGAGCGGCCCACACAAGAAACACGTAATACACGCCACCCACCACACAACATTCACCAAAATGAACGAGTCAAGTGTTGAGAGGCAGTAGAAAATGTGGCTACGCTCAAAGTGGGTCCAGGAAAACAGTAAGAGTCCATCACAGTCCCCGCCGTCACCGGTACTCATTCCATTTTTCAACCACTCTGACACCCAAAAATTACTTCCTAACAACCAGTACTGTGACAGTATGGGCAAAGAAACACAATATTATGTTCAGTGAGGATCAATTTAAGTTACTCTACTATGGAAAAACTAAAGAAATAAAAACTGGAACGGAATATACAATAAATTCAACCACTCACTAGAGCGGAATATTAATTTACCTACCTGGAGTAGACACCGCGGGTCAACAATCCCTCGACCAGGTCCCAGACCAGAAATTGGTGGAGTTGCATGCAATCCAACATATGCACCACAGCCCAGCTGATCAGGAACAGACTTGTAAAACATATCCAGTTCCCACTTCAAGGCAGCCAGGGTTGTTTGAAATTTCCCTTACGTGATGAAAAAGTCTTGGTCCATTCAGCACACTCGTCGCACCTCTACTTTTCATTGGAGTATTTTGCACTGTCTTCCAAGCTATTTGCTGATGTAGTGTACACTGATTTTTGCAAAAGCCTTCAACAAGTGTGACCATGTTGTCATAGTGAAGAAAATGCGTGCAAAACGATTAATTAGAAAATGGGTAGAATGTTATTTAACTTATTAAGGAATAGAACCCAAAAAGTAGTAGTAAACAGAGATAAGTCGGAGGCTGCGACAGTTAAAACTGTGTTCCTCAAGGCACGGTAAACGCCTCACCTCTGTTTCTCATTCTTATATCTGACATAGAAAAAGACAATGAATCATAGCACATTAACATCTTTTGCTGATGGCACCAAAATCTGAGAGTGGCGGCCGTCGAAGACAGCGAATCTTTAAGCGGATAATATGACGGTCACTGAGGACAAGTTTCAGTTAATCTGCTACGAAAAGGTGGAGGAAATCAAGAGTGAATAAAATGAATATAATAAAATCAAGAGTCAATTAAAATGAAAGTCCGTCCCATCGCAAGACTTGGGAGTGATTATGTCAGCTGAATAACTAACGTTCAAGACAAGAGATGCTGAACCACTGATGATATTTTTCAAGTCATTTGTTCTTTACAGGCTGGAATACTGCTAGTATGCTGAAGGTCCAACTTCAAGGCAGGCCAGAGTGCTCAGCTAGAAAACGTACACAGAACTTTCACTACTCATATACATTTATTCTAGTATCTGTACTACTGGGAATGCTTGAAGCCCCTTCAACTATATTCCTTGGGATGTAGACGAGAAAGGTTCATCATAATTTACAACTGGAAAATCCTGGTAGACGGTGCAAAGTATCTTCAACAGAAAGCAAGAACACCACGAGTACACTAAGAACTCGGTATCAGAGGTCAGCGACTTTTCAAAGCCCCCCTTCGTGCGTAAGAGGAATTACCTACAAACCTTTGGTTGTCTTCACGAGGGAACTTGATAAGTTCTTCAAATCAGTCCCTTACAGCCTTGCTGTGGTTCGTGCGATGGAGTTCGTGTGGCCTGCAGTAATAGCCTGGTTGATCAAGCCTTGATGCACCAGGAGGCCTGATCTGAGATCAGGTCTCGCCTCAGGAGTCTTGACTCTTGAAAAGACCTTCAGATATCTTTCAGGTAAGTCCCTTGTGTGTGCAGATTTGGGCCAAATCCCTCTTGAATATTCCAGGTATAAATTATGATGCATCTTTCTCGCCTACATTCTTAGAAATACAGTTCGAGTGACCTCAAACATTCCCAATAATGTAGATACATGACTGAGTTTACGCGATCACTGAAGGTTCTCTGTACATTTTCCAGACCTGCGATTTCACTTTCTTTAAAAAGGGTTGTTAAGAGAACAACAACATTCCAATCTAGAGATAAGAAGTGATTTAAGGATAATCATCATTGGCTTTGCATTTCCTTTCCTATTGTGATCCTTAAAAGTGAGATCTTCAGACATTATCACTCCTAAATTCTTCACACTATTGTTTTACGCTACTGAATTATTTGACTTTTTTTATACTTTTTTTAAGTTTTAATTTTCTCTATTTTTCCATAATGGAGTAACTGAAATCTGTCTTCCTAGAACATGATTTTTTTTTTTTGACTTGGAAGACCTAGTTTATTATATCCGGGATTTGCTGTGGCCAGGTTGTGGGCCGAGCCGCGGGGGGCGTTGACCCCCGGAACGCCCTCCAGGTAGACTCCTCAACTGATCCCATACTCATACTTAGGAGTCAATGTCAGAAAATCTCACATTCAAGAATCACAATGTTATCACAGTCGCTGAGGTATTTGTCACCATAAGTTATTATAATTATCAACAACAAATGTCGTTGCCGTCGTTTGTAAATGGTGTAGTCAGCACCAGCTGGTGTAGCTGTCACCTGGTACTGTACTTGTCGTTTCCAGTTGGCGTAGTCAGCACCAGTTTGTGTAGTTGTCACCAGGAACCGTACTTGTCGTTTCCAGCTGCAGTTGTCATTCCCAGTTACCGTAGTCGTCCTCAGCTGGTGAAGCCGTACCTAGTTAGTCTAGTCATCCCTAGTTAGTCTAGTCGTCCCCAGCTGGTGTAGACGTCCCTAGCTAGCCTAGTCTTCCCCAGCTGGTGTAATAATCGTCCCCAGCTGGTGTAGACGTCCCTAGCTAGCCTAATCTTCCCCAGCTGGTGTAATCATCGTCCCCAGCTGGTGTAGCCAGCTCTGGCATGGGAACCTCCTCATTACTTTCCTTGTAAACAAACGTTGAGAGTTTTTTTCTGGGTTTTATTTGCCACAGCTAATTACCATTGTGTTGGGCGACATGTTACTTTACTGTGTCTTTGTTGAACCAGGGACGGCAGCCCCTGCCCTCTCTCCACACCTTGATGAACTAGGGACGGCAGGGCTGCCCTTCACACCTTGTTGAATTAGGGACGGCAGCCCCTGCCCTCCCTCCACACCTTGTTGAACTAGGGAGGCCAGGGCTGCCCTTCACACCTTGTTGAACTAGGGACGGCAACCACCGCCCTCCCTCCACACCTTGTTGAACTAGGGACGGCAGCCCCTGCCCTCCCTCCACACCTTGTTGAACTAGGGAGGCCAGGGCTGCCCTTCACACCTTGTTGAACTAGGGACGGCAACCACCGCCCTCCCTCCACAACTTGCTTGAACCAGGAACGGGAGCCCCTGCCCTCCCTCCACACCTTGTTA
This sequence comes from Cherax destructor, assembly GCA_009830355.1. NCBI lineage: Eukaryota > Metazoa > Arthropoda > Malacostraca > Decapoda > Parastacidae > Cherax > Cherax destructor. The sequence continues at coordinate 58,060 of WNWK01001289.1, forward strand.
AACTAGGGAAGGCAGCCCCTGCCCTCCCTCCACACCTTGTTGAACTAGGGAAGGCAGCCCTGCCCTCCACAACTTTTGAACTAGGGACGGCAGCCCCTGCCCTCCCTCCACAACTTTTGAACTAGGGACGGCAGCCCCTGCCCTCCCTCCACAACTTTTTGAACTAGGGACGGCAACTCCTGCCCGCCCTTCACAACTTGCTTGAACCAAGGACGGCAGCCCCTGCCCTCCCTCCACACCTTGTTGAACTAGGGACGGCAGTCCCTGCCCTCCCTCCACACCTTGTTGAACTAGGGACAGCAGCCCCTGCCCTCCCTCCACACCTTGTTGAACTAGGGACGGCAGTCCCTGCCCTCCCTCCACACCTTGTTGAACTAGGGACGGCAGCCTCTGCCCTCCCTCCACACCTAGTTGAACTAGGGACAGCAGCCCCTGCCCTCCCTCCACAACTTTTTGAACTAGGGACGGCAGCCCCTGCCCTCCCTCCATACCTTGTTGAATTAAGGACGGCAGCCCCCTGCCCTCCCTCCACACCTTGATGAACTTGGGACAGCAGCCCTAGCCCTCCCTCCACACCTCATTGAACTAGGGACGGCATCCCCTGCCCTCCCTCCACACCTTGTTGTACCAGGGATGGCAGCCCCTGCCCTCCCTCCACACCTTGTTAAACCAGGGTCGGCAGCCCCTGCCCTCCCTCCACACCTTGTTGAACCAAGGATGGCAGCCCCTGCCCTCCCTCCACACCTTGTTGAACCAGGGATGGCAGCCCCTGTCCTCCCTCCACAATTGTTGAACCAGGGTCGGCAGCCCCTGCCCTCCCTCCACACCTTGTTGAACCAGGGACGGCAGCCCCTTCCCTCCCTCCACACCTTGTTGAACCAGGGTCGGCAGCCCCTGCCCTCCCTCCACACCTTGTTGAACCAGGGACGGCAGCCCCTGCCCTCCCTCCACACCTTGTTGAACCAGGGACGGCAGCCCCTGCCCTCCCTCCACACCTTGTTGAACCAGGGACGGCAGCCCCTGCCCTCCCTCCACACCTTGTTGAACCAGGGACGGCAGCCCCTGCCCTCCTCCACACCTTGTTGAACCAGGGTCGGCAGCCCCTGCCCTCCCTCCACACCTTGTTGAACCAGGGACGGCAGCCTGCCCTCCTCCACACCTTGTTGAACCAGGGACGGCAGCCCCTGCCCTCCCTCCACACCTTGTTGAACCAGGGACGGCAGCCCTGCCCTCCCTCCACACCTTGTTGAACCAAGGTCGGCAGCCCCTGCCCTCCCTCCACACCTTGTTGAACCAGGGACGGCAGCCCCTGCCCTCCCTCCACACCTTGTTGAACCAGGGACGGCAGCCCCTGCCCTCCCTCCACACCTTGTTGAACCAGGGTCGGCAGCCCCTGCCCTCCCTCCACACCTTGTTGAACCAGGGACGGCAGCCCCTGCCCTCCCTCCACACCTTGTTGAACCAGGGACGGCAGCCCTTGCCCTCCCTCCACACCTTGTTGAACCAGGGACGGCAGCCCCTGCCCTCCCTCCACACCTTGTTGAACCAGGGACGGCAGCCCCTGCCCTCCCTCCACACCTACTTCTATAATCGTCAAAGGTATCGTCATTACTCTTGTTAAGTAGCTCAGCGCTAATGAGTGACTAACATACAGACCAAACTCTTCTTTCCATGTTGTCAGTTTTTCCTGTCGATTCTAAGTAGATTGTACACAGGTATCCACATTTCGTTAACGTAGATACTATATTTTCGTTATAGTTTCTCATCTGGCATTCGTAGGGAAGGATACTGGTGCGCAGATTTGGGCTCAATCCCTTCTGAATCCTCCATGTGTAACTTATGATGCATCTTTCTCGACTATTTCAAGGAGTAGGCCTCGAGGGACATACGACATTGCCAAGAAATTAGGTGCTTGACTGAGTTTAAACGGCCAGTAAAGGTTTTTGTACATTCCCAAAATCTGTAGTTTTACCTGCCCTCAAAGGTGGTGTTAGTGTGCAGCAATATTCCAGTCTAGAGAAAATAGGTGAATTAAAGTGTATTGGCTTTAGCATCTTTTGTTCCGAAGGTTCTAATTATCTAGACTAATGATGTCTTTGTGTATGTGATAGTAACACTGTTGTGAGCCTTATACCTTTGATGAGTTTTGAGTCTTACTACTCGTAGATCCCGGTCATGGACCAGGTTCGTCTGGTGCTACCTTGTTCAAAATGGTTGTTGCTGCTGGAGGCCAGCTGCTCCATATATCCATCACAGCCTAGTTGATCTGGCACTTGGTGACGATACTTGTCCAGTTTTCTCTTGAAGATTTCTACACTTATTCCAGCAGTGTTTCTGATATCTTCTGGTAAGATGTTGAATAGTCTTGGGCCACGAATGTTAATATAGTGTTCCCTTATTGTGCCCAAGGCACCCCTGCTCCTCACTGGGTTCATTTTACACTTCCTCCCATATCTCTCGCTCCAGTATGTTGTTATGGCAGTGTGCAGATTTGGGATCAGGCCCTCGAGTACTTTCCAGGTATATATTATCATTCATCTCTCTCCTCCGCTCCAGTGAGTACTTGTTCAAGACTTTAAGGCGTTCCCAGTAATTTAAATGCTTTACTGGCTGCTTGTGGGCCGTAAACGATCTCTGTATTTGTTCCAGCTCTGATATTTCTCCTGCCTTGAACGAAGCCGTCAACACTGAGCAATACTTCAAATGAGGAAGCGCTAGCAATTTGAAGAGTGTCATCACTGGCATTATTTTCCTTGTTTTGAAAGTTCTCAATACCCACCCCGTCATCCTCCTGGCTGTCGTGAGCTTTGTCTAATGTTCTTTGAAAGAAAGGCCAGCTGACATAATTATTACCAAGTTTTTTAAGTGTTCCTTTCGTTTTATTTGGTGACCCTCTTGAGTTTTGTATACAATGTTCATTTTGAGTTCTTCATTCTTTCCATACCTAAGCAGCTGGAACTTATCACCATTGAACATCATGTTCTTCTCCACTGTCCACTGGGAAACACTGCTTATGTCTTCCTGCAATTTTTCAGTGTCCTCTACCGTAGTGACTTTCCTGTTTATTTTAGTGTCATCTGAAAATGATTATACAAAACTGTGACGGGTGTTTTTTATCTATATCTGCAAATGCTGGATTTTGCTGTTTACTACTACTTTTTGTATTCTGTGTGTTAGGAACCCGAAAATCCATATGCCTACTTTCCCCGTAATGCCTATGGACCTCATTTTGAGTGCTATCACTCCATGATCACATTTGTCAAACGCCTTTGCAAAATCTGTGTATATCACATCTTTGTTTTGGTCGCCTTCCAACGCCTCCTTGAACATAAGATCTGATATTATCATTCCCAAGTCTCTCACATTCTTCTTCCGCTCTACTGAATGGTTTAAGTTTTAAATTCTTTAACTTTTCCATTTGTTTTAACCTTTGATTTCCCTATGTTGAGAAGGGCTGACCCTTGTTACCCTCAAGGACTTTAGTTAATTCCACAAGGTACACATCAATCAGTCTTATATAGAGCAAATTTAGTGCCATCCCAGACAGTCTGGCCACCGAATCTCCACACACAGCCTCCAGCTCAGTGCCCAAACAAGGCTCCTCTCCAAGTCTTGTCTTAGCGTACGGATAATATTCGCCGGGACAGTGTCCTACTTTCCCTGGGTTTATAAAGGCCTCCACACTGCTCCACATCTCTGGCCTGAGAGAAACTCGCCACATAGTCACTCATGGAGCTGAGACTTCCCTGACAAATCAAGGGTGTGAAGATTATCAGGGAATTAACATCTCCGATACTACTGTTAATAAGAGATACTGGAGACCCAATCTCAAGATACCACACTATCTGTAGCTTCAACTCTCGTGGCAACAACACCATAACTCAACACTAACTCATACTGTTCCATCAATATTCTGTTTATACACATAACATACTTAAATTAGTATATACTGGTAACATATAACAAATTAATATATTTTTAATGTTCTTACCTTGAGAGTTGGGGGAAGAGTAGACTTCACCTGTGCCCATGAGTATACCTGGCACCCATGATTACAACTGGTACCCATGACCACACCTGGTGTCCATGACCGCACCTGGTGTTCATGACCACACCTGGTGCCCATGACTACACCTGGTGTTCATGACCACACCTGGTGTTCATGACCACACCTGGTGCCCATGACCGCACCTGGTGTCCATGACCGCACCTGGTGTCCATGACCACACCTGGTGTCCATGACCCACCTGGTGTCCATGACCACACCTGGTGCCCATGACCACACCTGGTGCCCATGACCACACCTGGTGTCCATGACCACACCTGGTGTCCATGACCACACCTGGTGTCCATGACCACACCTGGTGTCCATGACCACACCTGGTGTCCATGACCACACCTGGTGTCCATGACCACACCTGGTGTCCATGACCACACCTGGTGTCCATGACCACACCTGGTGTCCATGACCACACCTGGTGTTCATGACCACACCTGGTGTTCATGACCACACCTGGTGTTCATGACCACACCTGGTGTTCATGACCACACCTGGTGTTCATGACCACACCTGGTGTTCATGACCACACCTGGTGTTCATGACCACACCTGGTGTTCATGACCACACCTGGTGCCCATGACCACACCTGGTGCCCATGACCACACCTGGTGCCCATGACCACACCTGGTGCCCATGACCACACCTGGTGCCCATGACCACACCTGGTGCCCATGACCACACCTGGTGCCCATGACCACACCTGGTGCCCATGACCACACCTGGTGTTCATGACCACACCTGGTGTTCATGACCACACCTGGTCATGTCTAACTCAAGGAAACCCTCCAAACTTCACATGGCTTACCTGAAAAGAAAAAAAATACATTTTAAAATAGAAAAATGTCAACAAATGAAGAATATTGAGTCATTAAAAGACGAGGTCACAGAGCAGCAACACTGTCAGGTCACAGAGCAGCAACACTGTCAGGTCACAGAGCAGCAACACTGTCAGGTCACAGAGCAGCAACACTGTCAGGTCACAGAGCAGCAACACTGTCAGGTCACAGAGCAGCAACACTGTCAGGTCACAGAACAGCAACACTGTCAGGTCACAGAGCAGCAACACTGTCAGGTCACAGAGCAGCAACACTGTCAGGTCACAGTGCAGCAACACTGTCAGGTCACAGTGCAGCAACACTGTCAGGTCACAGAACAGCAACACTGTCAGGTCATAGAGCAGCAACACTGTCAGGTCACAGAACAGCAACACTGTCAGGTCACAGAGCAGCAACACTGTCAGGTCACAGAGCAGCAACACTGTCAGGTCACAGAACAGCAACACTGTCAGGTCACAGAACAGCAACACTGTCAGGTCACAGAACAGCAACACTGTCATAATAAATGAATAACTCTCCTTTACCTTACCTTTAACTTTGACGAGTTTCGAGAGTCCTTCTACTCTGCTATTTAAGCCAAAATAGCAAGTTTTACCTATTCGGCACGCCATAATATATATGCACACTCAATGGTCACTTTATTAAGTATACCCTTCTAGTACTTGTTAAGACCCTCTCTTTGCCCCCAGATTATTATTATAATCAAATAGAAGCGCTAAACCACAGGGGTCATACAGCGCTGCAGGTTATTGCAGGATGCAGGGAGAATGGATTGTAAGAGGGAGATGGATGATTAGTAGGGTATGGAGTGCAGCATGACGGTGGATAGTGCAGGGATAGAGGGTAGCAAGAGATCGAGGTAGAAGGGACTGAGGGGAGTGCTAGAGGTATAATCTTCAGAGTTTGTGTAGTAAGTCAGTTTCTGTCAAAAAGTCAACGAGAGAGTCAGGATTAAAGGAGGGTCCATCAGCAAGAAGGGAAGGTAAAGAAAGGGCCACAGAGCGAAGACGACGTTGGAGGTAAATTCTGCGTGCTCGTTGATAAAGTGGGCAGTCCAACAGAATATGTCGAACAGACACTGGAACCTGACAATGCTCACATAGAGGGGCAGGGAGCCTCTCCATGAGATACCCGTGAGTAAGACGAGTGTGGCCGATGCGAAGACAGGAGAGAGTAGTCTCCCAACCTCGACATTGGTGACAAGAAGAAGGGTAGAAACCTATACTTGGTTTAATAGAATGAAGTTTGTTATTTAGCAGGTCAGACCAGCGTTGTTGCCAACGGGTTTTGCCCCCAGAACAGCCTGAATTCTTCGTGTCATGGATTCATCAAGGTCCTGACAACATTCCTTAGATTCTGAAACATCATGCAGTTTCTGCAGATCTGCCAGCTGCATATTTATGCTACAAATCTCCTGTTCCATCCCATCCCAAAAGTTTACACCAAATTCTGATCCTACCAACTGCATGTCGCAGCAAAGATAGCGACTCATCAGACCAGGTGAGCCTGTGCCCACTGTAGCCTAAGTTTCCTGTTCTTACCTGACAGGAGTGGAACCTGGTGTGGTCCTCTGTTGTAGCCCATCCACTTCAAGGTTGGACGTTCTCTGCATTCAGAGATGCTCTTCTGAATACTAGATGTTGTAATGCATGGTTAATTGAGTTACGGTCACCTTCCTGACAGCTGGAACCAGCCTGGAAATTCTCCTCTAACTCTCATTAACAAGGCGTTTTTGTTCACAGCACAGCCGCTCACTGGATCTTGTGTGTTTTTCACACTCTGTAAATTCCAGAGATGGGCGTGAAAAGCCCAGAAGATCAACAGTTTCTGATATATTCAAACCATCCCGTTTGTCTGGCACCAACAATCACTTGGATCACATTTCTTCCCCATTCTGATGTTCAGTCTGAACAACAACTGAACCTCTTGGTCACGTCTGCATGCTTTTAGGCACTGAGTTGCTGCCATGTGATTGGTTGATTACATAATTGCATTAAAAAGCAGGTATGCAGGTGTACCTAATAAAGTAGCTACTTAGTGTTAGTTAGTTAGTGTGTGTGTGTGTGTGTGTGTGTGTGTGTGTGTGTGTGTGTGTGTGTGTGTGTGTGTGTGTGTGTGTGTGTGTGTGTGTGTGTGTGTGTTTGTCTACAAGGACAAAGAGAATGCGGGTGGTGGCAATAATTATGATGCAGGAATGAAGAGACGTGGCACCACGTGGTGTTCAAGGTGAGTGTGATCTTGGCTACACTACAGCTGATTAAAGAGGTGTACCATGGAAGAGTGTGATCTTAGTGAGCATCAAATACTCTACACCTCGGGTCAATGTCACAGCCTAAAGCTACAAAGATCACAACTCTATCAATAAGAACAATTACTGCCCGGCTATGATGGCTACATTGGACTGCATGCAGACACCACAAATACCTGGACTGACCTGACGGTGAACCAGGAGTCCTGATCTGAGACCGGGCCGCGGGTCCAATGATTCGCCGAACCGTAAACAGGTAAATGACATACCTGGGACCGGTTTGAGGTTTTTGTGTTCGAGGAACCCAGCCTGAGGCTAGACTTACCTAGTGACTGTATTATGTGTCATGGTACTGCTGTCCGCGGCCCCACGCCCCTCCACGAACTGATCCAGTTTCCTCGTAAAAATATCTGCCTTTGTCAGAGCAATGTTTATCTCTGCTGGGAGCAGTCTAAATACTTGTCGACCATGGATGTTGACACAAGTGTTCTCTTATTGTGACTCTGCCGTTATGAACCCATAACGCCATGCCCAGGATCCATTCCTTGAACAGAACAATATGACAAATAAATCATAGGAAAAATATAATACTGGTTTAATCATATAATTTAGACCAAAAAAAATCACATACTTGTAAGTTTTCAAGTTTCTTACATGAATATGTTTTTACAACACACTTCCATACATGGAGGTTGGGGAGCTGACCCTCGTGTATCTTCCACGTATATATTGTCAAGTCTCTTCTTCAAAGAGAGAGGATATACGTTGCTAGTGCTCCAAGAGCTTCCCAGAAGTTGCATGTTATACCGACTATGCGGCAGTAAAAGTTATCTGTATATGTCTCAGCTCAGAGATGTTTTATGCCAAGAAAAATGTGAATACAGAACACGTCCACTTGCATTGAAAAGTGAATGTCTCAGTGTATAACCTGGTACTGTACCTCCTCTAGTGTACTGTGCCTGCCTCTAGTGTGTCTGTCCTGCCTCCTAGTTACTGTGCCTGCTTCCCATTGTGCACTGTCCTGCTCTGTTTCTGTACCTGCCTCAGTGTCTGTACCTGCCTCTGTCTGTACTGTGCCTGCTTCCATTGCACTGTGCCTGCTTCAGTGTCTGTACCTGCCTCTAGTGTACTGACTGCCTCTAGTGTACTGTACCTGCCTCTAGTGCACTGTGCCTGTCTCATTGTGCACTGTGTGCTCCTTTGTACTGTACCTGCCTCTAGTAGTCTGACCTGCCTCTAGTGTGTACTGTACCTGCCTCTAGTGTGCACTGTGTCTGTATCTCATTGTGCACTGTGCCTGCCTCCTATTGTGTACTGTACCTGCCTCGTAGTGTGTACTGTACCTGCCTCCTAGTGTGTACTGTACCTGCCTCTAGTGTGTACTATACCTGCCTCCTAGTGTGTACTGTACCTGCCTCCTAGATTGTACTGTCCTGCCTCCTAGTGTACTGTGCCTGCTTCCTAGATTGTACTGTAGCCTGCTTCCTAGTGTATGTCCTGCTTCCTAGTCACTATGTCCTGCTTCCTAGTGTGTACTGTGCCTGCTTCCTCACTCTATGTGTACTGTGCCTGCTTCCTAGTGTGTACTGTACCTGCCTCCTAGTGTGTACTGTCCTGCCTCCTAGTGTACTGTACCTGCCTCCTAGTGTGTACTGTCCTGCCTCCTAGTGTGTACTGTACCTGCCTCCTAGTGTGTACTGTACCTGCCTCCTAGTGTGTACTGTACCTGCCTCCTAGTGTGTACTGTGCCTGCTCCTAGTGTGTACTGTACCTGCCTCCTAGTGTGTACTGTACCTGCCTCCTAATGTGTACTGTGCCTGCTTCCTAGTGTGTACTGTGCCTGCCTCCTAGTGTGTACTGTGCCTGCCTCCTAGTGTGTACTGTGCCTGCCTCCTAGTGTGTACTGTGCCTGCCTCCTAGTGTGACTGTCCTGCCTCCTAGTGTGTACTGTGCCTGCCTCCTAGTGTACTGTCCTGCTTCCTAGTGTGTACTGTGCCTGCCTCCTAGTGTGTACTGTGCCTGCTTCTAGTTACTGTGCCTGCTTCCTAGTGTGTACTGTGCCTGCTCCTAGTGTACTGTGCCTGTCCTAGTGTACTGTGCCTGCTTCCTAGTGTGTACTGTGCCTGCTTCCTAGTGTGTACTGTGCCTGCTCCTAGTGTGTACTGTGCCTGCCTCCTAGTGTGTACTGTGCCTGCCTCCTAGTGTGTACTGTGCCTGCCTCCTAGTGTGTACTGTGCCTGCCTCTATGTGTACTGTGCCTGCCTCCTAATGTGTACTGTGCCTGCTCCTATGTTACTGCCTGCACTGCTCCTATTACATGTGCCGTTACTGTGTACTGTGCCTGCCTCTAGTGTGTCACTATGCTGCCTGCCTTCTAGTGTGTATTACTGTGCCTGCCTTCTAGTGTGTACTGTGCCTGCCTTCTAGTGTGTACTGTGCCTGCCTCCCTCCAAAACCCTCCACTGGTGTACCATCCTCCAGTGTTGCAGAATAGCTAGCCTCCACAAACCTCCATAACCCTGGTTTGAGCCTCCACAAACCTCCATAACCCTGGTTTAAGCTTAACGTTCTGGTGAATTTTAGATATGGGTCTCGCTGAGATAACAAGATAATGCCTTTTCAGTTTAGCATTAAAGTTTGTGTATCTTAATGGAAGTTTTGAATTAGATTTTCGCTGTGTATGTCCTAATTTATCATTTTATGGAAAGAATTGGGATATTAGTTTCCATATGGTGGCCTGTGAATACCTTCTTTTATTTGCTTCAGATCTTGAGTGCTAATATTTAACTGCATTACAAACTTATGCCACACACTGCACTATTCCAACAGCGTGCACTGAGGTGCAGGGAAATGGTTATGTAATAGAGGGATACCTTTCTCGGATCACACAGCATCTGAAATATATCTAACTTTCATTGGGGTTCACAGGCCCTCTCGCCCAGAATGCGACCCACGATAGTCGACGAATTGTGAACTCGTAGGTACACAGTGACAGGTGAATAAAGGCAGCAGGTGTAAGATTTGCTTATATGAGGCCTGGTCACATACCGGGCCGCGAGGGCGTTGACCTCCGCGGCCCGGTCTGTGACCAGGCCGCGGGGTCAACGATAGGCATACCTGGAGATACTCTTTCCAGGTATGTCCAGGTATACCTATCGGCCAACCAGGTGATCGAACCCAGGGTCATTCGGTTGTAAATGAGTGTTATTTGAGCAGAACACTTTACCACTGAGCTACAAGTCCTACGAGGCGTACCTGCCTTGTACGGCAGCTTAAATCAGAGATCTGAAGACTGTACAGAGAACATTCACTGCTGGTATAATTCAGTCAATCATCTAAACTAATGGACATACTTGAAGACTTTCGACCTGTACTTCTTGAAAAGTAGGCGAGAAAGATATATCATAATTTACACTTGAAAATTGAAACATAGAAGTGCAATGAATACACTAAAAATGACTCAATAAGTGTAGAGAGACCAAGACTCTTCAACACACACCTCTTGTACATAAGGATAACTACCAACAGACCCCTAACTGTTTTAAAGAGGAAACTTGATAAATTCCTCAGGTCATTCACTGATCAACCAGGCCTACATAGGACTGATCAACCAGGCCTACATAGGACTAAGTGTATCTAGCACTAACAGCCTGACTAATGAAGAACACGACTTTATTCGGATTATTAACCCTGAAGGTTTAATAACCAGGATAACCTATTCTTTTAGGTACTTCTGCAAAATGCGACCCACTACAGTCGACTAACTCCCAGGTATATAGGTAACAGGGGCAGTAGGTGTTAGAGACTTACCCACACGTTCTACCCCCTGCCAGGTTCAACTCTGCGTCCCCATGGAAGTGAACCTAGAGCGCTACGGGAGGCCTGCTCTGGGACCAGACTACGAGGGCAACGACTCCCGTAACTCTCTACTGGTGAACTACAGCAAAACTTACCTATATTTCCCTGCCATGTTCCATCATAGGATGAGTTTTATACATCCGGTAATGAGATGTGTCAGCCTGAGCTGCGAGACTCCACTGAACCAATGAGATCATCACCAAGCATTCCACTGAGAATTCTCAGCTACGGCTGGTGGAAGGTTTTCTTGCGGCACAGCTGGTGTTATTATTATTTGGGAATTACCATTTCTGGAGCTGGCCTGTCCTTCAGGGAATGAGAACACGGTGGAGACGGGTAGACGAGGAACAGAGCTCGCTGCCAGAGGCCGTGGTGGGACCTGCAGAAGGCTTTTATGGTCACATTTTAAGTTTATGCTTCACGAGCGTCGCCTTAACATGTGTTTTACGGCAGTTTTAAGGTCGAACAGACGACCGTCTCCCGAGTGGCCCTCCCAACACAGCTCTTGTCCACTCCAACACCACAGCTGTTTGCATATACACGCTTTGTGCTCACTGACACACACACACACACATCACATCCATTTCATCCTAAGAAAAAAATGCCAGTTTTGAAGTAAAGGGAGTAATGTGTTTTATGTGTGTGGTGTTTCCAAAAATAGAAGAAAAATATTAATCTGGAACATGTTTCTGGGGTAAGAAGAACGTATTAAAAATATTAATAAAAAGAGCAGCACAATAGTACAGCGATGTTTTGTTGACATCATGGCGGAGGGTACACGGTGTAAGCACTGCTATGTATGTTTATACACCTGAAGACAAGGAAACCAGTATATACATGGATAGAATGACTATAATTGAACAACTTCAAGTAAGGCATGAAGGATCAATAAAAAAAAAATACTACGGGTTCAGGAATCCAGGATCTACCTAATTCATGGTAAACTTAACAAATTTTGAGGACAATGTTGTAATGGGTACAGCTCCAGACCTTCCAATTCAGAAACAACCAGAACACTACCATGGTTTCAGAAACAACCAGAAAATTACCATGGATTCAGAAACAACCAGAACACTACCATGGGTTCAGAAACAACCAGAACACTACCATGGGTTCAGAAACAACCAGAACACTACCATGGGTTCAGAAAGAACCAGAACACTACCAGGTTCAGAACAACAGAACTACCATGGGTTCAGAAACAACCAGAACACTACCATGGGTTCAGGAACAACCAGAACACTACCATGGGTTCAGGAACAACCAGAACACTACCATGGGTTCAGGAACAACCAGAACACTACCATGGGTTCAGGAACAACCAGAACACTACCATGGGTTCAGGAACAACCAGAACACTACCATGGGTTCAGGAACAACCAGGGTGAACAGCGGCAACTTTGATGTGAGGCGGAAGCTCAGGTCAACAATTACACATCATTATCATCAGTGTTAAAAGTGTCTTGTGTTTTGTACTCTCTAGTAAACCTTTGTATTGACTCAATGGATACATTACCACAATACATGTATCATGCGAGTGAATGTGGCCACTCCAAGCATGATATACCAGCATGATATATTAATATAACACGTTATATCATGTTATACCAAAACAATAACATGTTACATCACACGATAACATGTTACATCACACGATAACATGTTACATCACATGATAACATGTTACATCACATGATAAATAAGTTACATCACATGTTATACACATTGTTATACATACATCATCCGATAACATGTTACATCACACGATAACATGTTACATCACATGATAACATGTTACATCACATGATAACATGTTACATCACATGATAACATGTTACATCACATGATAACATGTTACATCACACGATAACATGTTACATCACATGATAACATGTTACATCACATGATAACATGTTACATCACATGATAACATGTTACATCACATGATAACATGTTACATCACATGATAACATTTAATCACATGATAACATGTTAATCACATGATAACATGTTACATCACAAGATAACATGTTATATCACAAGATAACATGTTATATCACTTAACATTCTATACTAACAGATAACATACCAACACGATAACATGCTATATCACATTATAGCAAGTTATACTAACACGATAAGATGTTATTTCACACAAGATGATATATCAGATAACATTATACCCCATAACATCAGCAGGAAGGAGCACTACTGCAGGCCTACTGGCCCAAGCTAAGCAGGTCCACCTCGCACCCACTCGTGTACTTGTCTAAGCTATTTTTAAAGCTACAGTTCTTAGGGAAATTCCAGGTAATGAGGTTCGATCCGAGGCAGGGGAGAGTAGCCATAATTCCTTGGATGAAGAGCCCTTCAACAGCACAGAGGCGCCCCTCGTGAAGATTAAGACACCAGCAACATTGTGGTATCTCTGTTGGCGCGACGTTTCGCCTGTTGAGCAGGTTACTTCAGTTGAAATACAGGGGAGAGAACATAAGTCGCAGAGTTGTAAATCTGAGGTAATCAGTCCCTCAGCCTGGAGGCCATGTAATCAGTCTTGATGGACTGATTACATCAACTCCAGACTGAGGGACTGATTACCTCAAACTCCTTCTGATCTTCACCATTCTTCTTTGTATTGGACTGATGAAGCCACTGTGTGGCGAAACGTTTCCTCAATAAAGATACCCAAGTGTTTCATATGTGTCTAATTTATCAACTTGTCGGTTCTCTGAACCATTCATCTACATCAGCCAGGTTGTTGGTGTTAAAGACCTGCTGGAACACAGCCATCATAGCCTAGTGGATCTGGTGTTAAAGACCTGCTGGCCCACACAGCCTGGTGGATCTTGAACTTGACCGAGACACTGGCACAAGGTTTACACAGCTTTATCTATAAAAGGATTTGTAATCCTCTTATGCAGAGTAAAAATGCTGGTGTTTGTACCTTGGTGCTTGTGAGGTGTTGGCTGCGTCCCACCCACATGCTGCTTCTCTCTAGTGTTCTCTGCTCTAACTGTATATCTTCACACATGTCATACCTCGCCTCACCAGTCATCCGTCTTGTAGCAAGACCAAAACTGAGCCGTATAATCCAAATGAGGTCTTTCTAGTGATGTACAGAGCTGAAGGAACCTTCAAAACATGTACAACACAGGTATTACCTGTGACCAGGCCGTGGGGATGATCCAAGAGCCTTCAACACATAGCTTCAAGAAGAGGTATGATAAGGCTCATGGCGAAGGGAGAGTGACCCAGTAGCGGCCAGTGAAGAGGCGGGGCCAGGAGCTATGACTCGACCCCTGCAACCACAACTAGGTAAGTACAGGTATTACTTGTGACCAGGTCGTGGGGATGATCCAGGAACCTTCAACACATGTACAACACAGGTATAAAATCAGTCATGGAGAGTGATCTATAAACAAATCACTGTATTCAACCTAACTGCCATTCTGACTGTACTCTACCTGTAGTCGAGTCTGTGAGTCATCGCCCTCGCCGCCTGGTCCAGAGCAGGCCTAATGATTGATAATCTGATCAACCATGTTGTTGGTGCTATCATCAACACAGCAACGTAGGCACCACAGCTCACTTAATTAGGAACTAACTTGAGCGACTTATCAAGAATATTTAAAAAAAAAATATCGTTGAAAATTAATGTTCTTTTCAAGTTCCTTTTCTATATTCTGACAAGACATTATTAAGTCTTGTACAAGTCCAGTTATTTCTCAGGTTTACTAATCTCAACAAATTTCCTAAAAAAAGCTGCAACAAACTTTGAATTACAAAAGTTTTCCTAAAAATGTCAGTGTTCGAAACATTTGTTTTCCCCCCGAGAAAATGTTTTGTCTTCTCTGACCATTGTTTGCCCACTGAGACAATGTTTTGTCCTCACTAAACATAGAGTTTTCGCATCATTAAATTGTGCCGGCATCCTTCAGGGAAGGAGAAACCTGTTTGACGGTGAGAGGAGGGATGCGGAAGCAAGATGGAAGGGAGGGATGCAGGAGGGAGCACCACTGTTAACTCGTGCTGGCCAACTCAGGAGGGACAATGAGGGTATCATCAAGCTGAAGCACCTCAGAGGAAACTAGCTATTTACACAGTTCCAAGTACCCCATTCCACCAGACCTAAAGTCACTGACAACTGGACACTCAGCTGTATGCTGAAGGTCGGGTGCCTCCTCTTTTTCACATAGCCTACATGTGGAATAGGCAGAGATGGGAAGCTCACCTATGGTAATTGCATTCCTCTAGCAGCTGGTACTGTGTCACATAATCTAGTGGACGTTTTATGTTGCCCTAAGAACGATGACGGGAAGGACTGAAGTAGGTTAGAGCAGTTAAAGCCTGTGGGTGGAGAAAAAGAGAGAGGTAATAAAGATCAAGCGGCTTCACCATCTTGAGTGAGTTTCAGAAGGGTGGTTGTCACATAGTGACGAGTGTTGTAGATGTCTTTATTATATTATTGTCCCAAAAATAATGATGAGAATGCCTTTGTGTAGATAAGAAAGAGTAAAGGTGTTAAGAGCTTAAGACCCTGTCCTGGGTGCTCAACATATGACTTAATACCACCGCTCTGTACCAGATGTTTCCTCGGTACGACTCTTGTATACTGGATAGATCAAAGCCTGGGGTGAAGGGTGTGCTGCCGACAGTAATGAAGGCAGTTACAAGCAACACAACAAGTATTAACTGGGACATTTTCATCTAAAGAGAGGTTTCTCAAGTCATGAAATGCAGTCCCAATATGCGCTTGTTATGCTACACATTTAATATATGTACCTTTAAACCTTTGATGAGTTTCGAGAATTTTTCTAATCCCGAGCCCGACCTTGGGCCAGGTTTCTCTGGTGCTTGTCTGGTCAACCTGACTGTTGCTTCTGGCGGCCCGCTGGACCACATATCCATCACAGCCTGGATGATCTGCCATATGGTGAAAATATTTGCCTAGTTTCCTCTTGAAGACTTCTACACTTGTTCCAGCAGTGTTTCTGATATCTTTTGGTAAGATGTTGAATAGTCTAGGGCTACGGATGTTGATACAATGTTCTCTTATTGTGCCCACGGCGCCCCTGTTTTTCACTGGGTTTATTTTGCACTTCCTTCCATAACTCTCGCTCCAGTATGTTGTTATGGCAGTGTGTAGATTTGGGACCAGGCAATCGAATACTTTCCAGGTATATACTATCATGTAGTTCTCTCCTCTGCCCCAGTGAGTATATATTTAGGACTTTTCGGGGTTTCCAGTAATTTAAATGCTTTTACGGTTCTAAGCGGCCGTATACAATTTCTGTATATGTTCCAGGTCTGATATTTCTCCTGCCTTGAAAGGGACCGTTAATTCTGAACAATATTACAAATGAGAGAGCACAAGCTATTTGAAAAGTATTACCACTGGCACTATTTTCCTTGTTTTGAAAGTTCTCGTTATCCACCCCGTCATCATCATCCTGCCTGCCCTGACACATGCCTTATTGTGTTCTTTGAAAATCACAGTTTAGAGAAATTTTCTTGTGCAGAATCTTATACATTCTCGGTGCAATCTTTATCACGGAGACGTGATTTATACAGATGTTTTCCCTAATTTTCCACTTGTCTTGTAATTACTGGTCTGCAGTTAGAGTTTCCAGGAATATGTATACAGGTGTATACATGTATACAGGTGCCTGATATATACATGTTATGACGCAGCCAGTAACTCTCTTATTCTTTATTTTGTGTCGCAGAATGAGACCTTTGCTGCCTGTGTACTCGAGTGTGTGTGTACTCACCTAGTTGTGGTTGCAGGGTCGATTCATAGCTCCTGGCCCCGCCTCTTCACTGGCCGCTACTGGGTCACTCTCCCTGCGCCATGAGCTTTATCATACCTCTTCTTAAAGCTATGTATGGAGCCTGCCTTCACTACATCACTTCCCAAACTATTCCACTTCCCGACCACTCTGTGACTGAAGAAATACTTCCTAACATCCCTGTGATTCATCTGAGTCTTCAACTTCCAACTGTGACCCCTTGTTGCTGTGTCCCATCTCTAGAACATTCTGTCTCTGTCCACCTAGTCAATTCCTCTCAGTATCTTATATGTCGTTATCATGTCCCCCCTATCTCTCCTGTCCTCCAGTGTCGTCAGGGCGATTTCTCCGGGACTAGTCTTGTTGCAAACATTTGCACTTTCTCTAGATTCTTTACGTGCTTGGCTAGGTGTGGGTTCCAAACTGGTGCTGCGTACTCCAGTATGGGCCTAACGTACACAGTGTACAGGGTCCTGAACGATTCCTTATTAAGATGTCGGAATGTTGTTCTTAGGTTTGCTAGGCGCCCGTATGCTGCAGCAGTTATTTGGTTGATGTGCGCCTCAGGAGATGTACCTGGTGTTATACTTACCCCAAGATCTTTTTCCTTGATTGAGGTTTGTAGTCTCTGACCCCCCTAGACTGTACTCCGTCTGCGGTCTTCTTTGCCCTTCCCCAATCTTCATGACTTTGCACTTGGTGGGGTTGAACTCCAGAAGCTGGACCAGGCTTGCAGCCTGTCCAGATCCCTTTGTAGTTCTGCCTGGTCCTCGTCCGATTGAATTATTCTCATCAACTTCACATCATCTGCAAACAGGTGTGTGTGTGTGTGTGTGTGTGTGTGGTGTGTGTGTGTGTGTGTGTGTGTGTGTGTGTGTGTGTGTGTGTGTGTGTGTGTGTGAAGAAAGCTGGAGAAATGTAAGTAGGACGGAACCTAAAGGGAAGGAGTCGATAAAGCGGAGGAGAGTGAGATTGTAGGATGAGTGATGGTACTGGTAGTGAGTGTAGGATGACTGATGGTACTGGTAGTGAGTGTAGGTGTGTAGTGTGATGTGTACTGTAGTGGTGTAGGATGACTGATGGTACTGGTAGTAGTGTAGGATGACTAAGGAATGGTACTGGTAGTGAGTGTAGGATGAGATGGTACTGGTAGGAGTGTAGGATGAGTGATGGTACTGGTAGTGAGTGTAGGATGACTGATGGTACTGGTAGTGAGTGTAGGATGACTGATGGTACTGGTAGTGAGTGTAGGATGAGTGATGGTACTGGTAGTGAGTGTAGGATGACTGATGGTACTGGTAGTGAGTGTAGGATGAGTGATGGTACTGGTAGTGAGTGTAGGATGACTGATGGTACTGGTAGTGAGTGTAGGATGACTGATGGTACTGGTAGTGAGTGTAGGATGACTGATGGTACTGGTAGTGAGTGTAGGATGACTGATGGTACTGGTAGTGAGTGTAGGATGACTGATAGTACTGGTAGTGAGTGTAGGATGACTGATGGTACTGGTAGTGAGTGTAGGATGACTGATGGTACTGGTAGTGAGTGTAGGATGAGTGATGGTACTGGTAGTGAGTGTAGGATGACTGATGGTACTGGTAGTGAGTGTAGGATGACTGATGGTACTGGTAGTGAGTGTAGGATGAGTGATGGTACTGGTAGTGAGTGTAGGATGACTGATGGTACTGGTAGTGAGTGTAGGATGACTGATGGTACTGGTAGTGAGTGTAGGATGACTGATGGTACTGGTAGTGAGGTAGGTGAGAGATGAGTGATGATGTTACTGGTAGTGAGTGTAGGATGAGTGATGGTACTGGTAGTGAGTGTAGGATGACTGATGGTACTGGTAGTGAGTGTAGGGATACGGAGTTGAATGGTACTGGTAGTGAGTGTAGGATGATGATGGTACTGGTGTGAGTGTAGGATGATGATGGTACTGAGGAGTGTAGGATGACTGATGGTACTGGTAGTGAGTGTAGGATGATGATGGTACTGGTAGTGAGTGTATGGTATGAGTGTTGGATGACTGATGGTAGTGAGTGTAGGATGATGATGGTACTGGTAGTGAGTGTAGGATGATGATGGTACTGGTAGTGAGTGTAGGATGACTGATGGTACTGGTAGTGAGTGTAGGATGAGTGATGGTACTGGTAGTGAGTGTACTAGGATGAGTGATGGTACTGGTAGTGAGTGTAGGATGAGTGATGGTACTGGTAGTGAGTGTAGGATGAGTGATGGTACTGGTAGTGAGTGGATGATGATGGTACTGGAGTGAGTGTAGATGATGATGGTACGTAGTGAGTGTAGGATGAGTGATGGTACTGGTAGTGAGTGTAGGATGAGTGATGGTACTGGTAGTGAGTGTAGGATGAGTGATGGTACTGGTAGTGAGTGTAGGATGAGTGATGGTACTGGTAGTGAGTGTAGGATGAGTGATGGTACTGGTAGTGAGTGTAGGATGAGTGATGGTACTGGTAGTAGTGTAGGATGAGTGATGGTACTGGTAGTGAGTGTAGGAGAGTGATGGTACTGGTAGTGAGTGTAGGATGAGTGATGGTACTGGTAGTGAGTGTAGGATGAGTGATGGTACTGGTAGTGAGTGTAGGATGAGTGATGGTACTGGTAGTGAGTGTAGGATGAGTGATGGTACTGGTAGTGAGTGTAGGATGAGTGATGGTACTGGTAGTGAGTGTAGGATGAGTGATGGTACTGAGTAGTGTAGGATGTGAGGACTAGTGAGTGTAGGATGATGAGGTACTGGTAGTGAGTGTAGGATGAGTGATGGTACTGGTAGTGAGTGTAGGATGAGTGATGGTACTGGTAGTGAGAGGTGTAGGATGAGTGATGGTACTGGTAGTGAGTGTAGGATGAGTGATGGTACTGGTAGTGAGTGTAGGATGAGTGATGGTACGTAGTGAGGTAGGATGACTGATGGTACTGGTAGTGAGTGTAGGATGATGATGGTACTGGTAGTGAGTGTAGGATGATGATGGTACTGGTAGTAGTGTAGGATGACTGATGGTACTGGTAGTGAGTGTAGGATGAGTGATGGTACTGGTAGTGAGTGTAGGATGAGTGATGGTACTGGTAGTGAGTGTAGGATGAGTGATGGTACTGGTAGTGAGTGTAGGATGAGTGATGGTACTGGTAGTGAGTGTAGGATGAGTGATGGTACTGGTAGTGAGTGTAGGATGACTGATGGTACTGGTAGTGAGTGTAGGATGAGTGATGGTACTGGTAGTGAGTGTAGGATGACTGATGGTACTGGTAGTGAGTGTAGGATGACTGATGGTACTGGTAGTGAGTGTAGGATGATGATGGTACTGGTAGTGAGTATGAAGGATGAGTGATGGTACTGGTAGTGAGTGTAGGATGACTGATGGTACTGGTAGTGAGTGTAGGATGACTGATGGTACTGGTAGTGAGTGTAGGATGAGTGATGGTACTGGTAGTGAGTGTAGGATGAGTGATGGTACTGGTAGTGAGTGTAGGATGACTGATGGTACTGGTAGTGAGTGTAGGATGAGTGATGGTACTGGTAGTGAGTGTAGGATGACTGATGGTACTGGTAGTGAGTGTAGGATGAGTGATGGTACTGGTAGTGAGTGTAGGATGGTTGATGGTCTGATGGTACTGGTAGTGAGTGTAGGATGACTGATGGTACTGGTAGTGAGTGTAGGATGACTGATGGTACTGGTAGTGAGAGTGGTAGGATGACTGATGGTACTGGTAGTGAGTGTAGGATGACTGATGGTACTGGTAGTGAGTGTAGGATGACTGATGGTACTGGTAGTGAGGTAGGATGAGTGATGGTACTGGTAGTGAGTGTAGGATGATGATGGTACTGGTAGTGAGTGTAGGATGAGTGATGGTACTGGTAGTGAGTGTAGGATGAGTGATGGTACTGGTAGTGAGTGTAGGATGACTGATGGTACTGGTAGTGAGTGTAGGATGACTGATGGTACTGGTAGTGAGTGTAGGATGACTGATGGTACTGGTAGTGAGTGTAGGATGACTGATGGTACTGGTAGTGAGTGTAGAGATGATGTACTGGTAGGAGTGTAGATGACTAGTAGAGATGTGAACTGGTGAGTGAGTGTAGGATGACTGATGGTACTGGGAGCCCACAAGAACCAATTATAACTCTCTAGAGAAGAATACGAGGAAGAGAAGAGAAGGAAAGGGAATAAAACAAGCAAGGAAGGAAGGAGGGAGGAGGGAGGGAGGAGCAAGAAGACACCTGGATAAAGGAGAGTGATGAATAAGACAGGAAGAGGACCTAGGGGATGTGAGTGGAGAGACATTTCTCAGCAGGACACCCACTAGTTCCCAGTATGACTGTCCTCCACCATCAACCTCCACCACCCACCATCAACCTCCACCACCCACCATCAACCTCCACCACCCACCATCAACCTCCACCACCCACCATCAACCTCCATCCTCCACTTCAACCTCCATCACCCACCATCAACCTCCATCCTCCACCATCAACCTCCACCCTCCACCATCAACCTCCACCACCCACCATCAACCTCCACCACCCACCATCAACCTCCACCACCCACTGTTACGGCCTCCTACCTAACAAGATGGTTAGGTAGTTACCCTGCCTGCCGGCAGTACCACTGGGAACGTCATCAGACCCAATGTTGGACTGCTGAGCCGGCTTGACTGACAGTGTACACCAGACTCTCCCATGGAGAGTGTCCTATACTCTCCCAGAGACTCTCCCACTGGAGAGTGTCCTATACTCTCCCAGAGACTCTCCCACTGGAGAGTGTCCTATACTCTCCCAGAGAGACTCCCACTGGAGAGTGTCCTATACTCTCCCAGAGACTCTCCCACTGGAGAGTGTCCTATACTCTCCCAGAGAGACTCCCACTGGAGAGTGTCCTATACTCTCCCACTGAGAGGGTCATACTCCGACTCTCCCACTGGAGAGTGGTCGCCAGTCTCTCCCACTGGAGAGTGGTCGCCAGTCTCTCCCACTGGAGAGTGGTCGCCAGTCTCTCCCACTGGAGAGTGGTCGCCAGTCTCTCCCACTGGAGAGTGGTCGCCACTCTCTCCCACTGGAGAGTGGTCAGCCAGTCTAGCTCCCACTGGAGAGTGGTCCCAGTCTCTCCCACTGGAGAGTGGTCAGCCAGTCTCTCCCACTGGAGAGTGGTCACCACTCTCCCACTGGAGAGTGGTCCCACTCTCCCACTGGAGAGTGGTCACCACTCTCCCACTGGAGAGTGGTCCATCTCCATCACTCTCTCCCACTGGAGAGTGGTCCCATCTCTCCCACTGGAGAGTGGTCTCCTCACTCTCCCACTGAGAGTGGTCACCAGCTCTCTCCACTGGAGAGTGGTCACCAGCTCTCCCACTGGAGAGTGGTCACCAGTCTCTCCCACTGGAGAGTGGTCACCAGTCTCTCCCACTGGAGAGTGGTCACGTCTCTCCCACTGGAGAGTGGTCACCAGTCTCTCCCACTGGAGAGTGGTCACCAGTCTCTCCCACTGGAGAGTGGTCACCAGTCTCTCCCACTGGAGAGTGGTCACCAGTCTCTCCCACTGGAGAGTGGTCACCAGTCTCTCCCACTGGAGAGTGGTCACCAGTCTCTCCCACTGGAGAGTGGTCACCAGTCTCTCCCACTGGAGAGTGGTCACCAGTCTCTCCCACTGGAGAGTGGTCAGTCTCCCCACTGAGTGTCCCAGTCTCCCACTGGAGAGTGGTCACCAGTCTCTCCCACTGGAGAGTGTTCACCAGTCTCTCCCACTGGAGAGTGTTCACCAGTCTCTCCCACTGGAGAGTGGTCACCAGTCTCTCCCACTGGAGAGTGGTCACCAGTCTCTCCCACTGGAGAGTGTTCACCAGTCTCTCCCACTGGAGAGTGGTCACCAGTCTCTCCCACTGGAGAGTGTTCACCAGTCTCTCCCACTGGAGAGTGTTCACCAGTCTCTCCCACTGGAGAGTGGTCACCAGTCTCTCCCACTGGAGAGTGGTCGCCAGTCTCTCCCACTGGAGAGTGTAAACTCTCCCAGATACACCTTGAGAGTGACTCTTCGTGCTGGTGACGGCCTTAGACTCCATCTACTGGCTTATTCACCAGACTGTACCTGAGTGTACCGAGACTGTTGTACCTGAGTGTACCGAGACTGTTGTACCTGAAATGAAATTGTTGTACCTGAGTTGTGTTTACCCGGAGACTGTGTTTACCCGGAGTTGTACCCAGAGAGCTTTCAGGTAATGTGATAAATGTGTCAGATGACTCACTTAATATTCAGGGTGTGAAACCAGTGACATCTGGTGGCACGACACCCACCACCAACCTCCAGCACCCACCACCAACCTCCAGCACCCTCCACTAACCTCCAGCACCCTCTACTAACCTCCAGCACCCTCCACCAACCTCCAGCACCCACCACCAACCTCCAGCACCCACCACCAACCTCCAGCACCCACCACCAACCTCAGCACCCACCACTAACCTCCAGCACCCTCCACTAACCTCCAGCACCCTCCACTAACCTCCAGCACCCACCACTAACCTCCAGCACCCTCCACTAACCTCCAGCACCCTCCACTAACCTCCAGCACCCTCCACTAACCTCCAGCACCCTCCACTAACCTCCAGCACCCACCACCAACCTCCAGCACCCTCCACTAACCTCCAGCACCCTCCACTAACCTCCAGCACCCTCCACTAACCTCCAGCACCCTCCACTAACCTCCAGCACCCTCCACTAACCTACCATCCTCCTCACCACACAAACCACTTTCTTCCATCATATCCACATTACTTGTGATAGGTCATCGTGAGAGATGGTAAAGCCCACATAACAGCAACTCTTGTTCCAGTAAGAGCAGCAGCAGCTACTGAACCCACAGTACAATGTTGCAGTATATCCTGGTGTCCCTACTGAAGTCTTCCACATAAGGTTGACATATTTCCTCAGGTATGAGACATCTTGTGTGATGGAATATAACAGATATAAAAGATTTTACTTTCCTGCAAGTCGCTCTCATGTTGACTAGGAATTCTCTTGTTGATGTCAGTATCCTCTGCTACATACATGCTATCTCCTCACCTAGTTGTCTTTACAGAGGTCGAATCATAGCTCTTGGCCCAGCCTCTTGACTCTCATCGACCGACTTTAGCGATTCCTGGTCCGTGGAGTCTGATCACTTTTACTTATGACTTACCTGTGGCCGGTTTCGAGAGCTATTCTACTTCTGCAGTCGGGTCTGAGGCCAGGCCCCTATCGAGGCCCTACTGACTGCTTGGTCAACCAGGCTGTATGTGCTAGCATCCCGCAGGCCCGTGGCTCACCTTCGGTTTAAGCTGCTGTAACTCTGGCTCCCTCGCCTCCACACACAGCCTGTACCTATCCACTCTACCTAATCTTCTAAGTATGCTGTATATCTTGAACATGTACCCCATGCTTCTCCTCTCTTTTAGTGTGAGTTCCTTAATTCTCTCATGGGTGAGTTGTGCAAGGTGTTAGACACTCTACATGACACTTAACTCTCCACCACTGATGGGAGAGTTGTGCAAGGTGTTAGACACTCTCCATGACACTTAACTCTCCACCACTGATGGGTGAGTTGTGCAAGGTGTTAGACACTCTCCATGACACTTAACTCTCCACCACTGATGGGTGAGTTGTGCAAGGTGTTAGACACTCTACATGACACTTAACTCTCCACCACTGATGGGTGAGTTGTGCAAGGTGTTAGACACTCTCCATGACACTTAACTCTCCACCACTGATGGGTGAGTTGTGCAAGGTGTTAGACACTCTCCATGACACTTAACTCTTCACCACTGTTGGATGAGTTGTGCAAGGTGTTAGACACTCTCCATGACACTTAACTCTCCACCACTGATGGGTGAGTTGTGCAAGGTGTTAGACACTCTACATGACACTTAACTCTCCAACACTGATGGGTGAGTTGTGCAAGGTGTTAGACACTCTCCATGACACTTAACTCTCCACCACTGATGGGTGAGTTGTGCAAGGTGTTAGACACTCTCCATGACACTTAACTCTCCACCACTGATGGGTGAGTTGTGCAAGGTGTTAGACACTCTCCATGACACTTAACTCTCCACCACTGATGGGTGAGTTGTGCAAGGTGTTAGACACTCTCCATGACACTTAACTCTTCACCACTGATGGGTGAGTTGTGCAAGGTGTTAGACACTCTACATGACACTTAACTCTCCACCACTGATGGGTGAGTTGTGCAAGGTGTTAGACACTCTCCATGACACTTAACTTCCACCACTGATGGGAAATACAAGTCACATTACTGTGGCTCCAACAATCCAATATTAACCCACAATCTGGAGAGAAAACTTTAAACGATGTTTCGCTCCCTCATAATGGTTCACAACAAAGTGAAACGTCTGAAGTTTTCTATCTAAATTGTGAATTACTTGTGAACTGAAGGAAGATTGAAAAAATGATTACTGCGAGTGAGTTGCAGGTGTTGTTGCAGGTGTTGTTGCCTCTCACGGCACCTCCTGTCAATTACTATTCCGCTAGTGCTGCCCCACATTGTTTCCTCCATGACTCAGTACACAACACTCATACCTGTCACCGCTTTCATGAACTTCTCTGGAGTCCCACGCTGTGCTCACGTTCCACTGCTGACTGCCTGCCTGGTCAAGCACGTTATTGCTGCCAGTGATCCGCATGCCTCTATAACTATCAAACATTGCCTTGTCTTGAACTTGTATTAGGAAGTGGTCCAGTTGCCGTTCGAAAAGAAATTCTGCCTCTATATCTCTCACTCAGTACATTGTTATGAGTGTGTGTTGAGTGGAAATCAGGCTCTCCAGTATCTTCCATGTACACAGTATAAGGCATCTCTCTCTCTCTCTCTCTCTCTCTCTCTCTCTCTCTCCTTTTCGTCGACAGAGTACATGAAACGATTTCTGTATATTTTCCCGCTCTCATTTCTCTTGCTTGGTCAACCAGGCTGTTGCTGCTAGCAGCCGTTAAGTCCATATAGCCACTGCATTCCAACTAAATAATGAAGACAGTACATCACACTCAGACATAACTATGTATGTAATCACGTAGACCGTCGCCTCAGCACAAAAAATATAGTTTGCCCCTCTTGGTGGTCTCTTGGTGGTCTCTTGGTGGTCTCTTGGTGGACTCTTGGTGGACTCTTGGTGGACTCTTGGTGGACTCTTGGTGGACTCTTGGTGGACTCTTGGTGGACTCTTGGTGGACTCTTGGTGGACTCTTGGTGGTCTCTTGGTGGTCTCTTGGTGGTCTCTTGGTGGTCTCTTGGGGGTCTCTTGGGGGTCTCTTGGGGGTCTCTTGGGGGTCTCTTGGGGTCTCTTGGGGGTCTCTTGGGGGTCTCTTGGGGGTCTCTTGGGGGTCTCTTGGGGGTCTCTTGGGGGTCTCTTGGGGTCTCTTGGTGGTCTCTTGGTGGTCTCTTGGTGGTCTCTTGGTGGTCTCTTGGGGACTCTTGGTGGTCTCTTGGAGAAACTTGTGGTGGTGGTGTCTTGGGGACATGTCAGTGTGATGGTGTTGGGATTCCAAATTCAACTCGGTGTTGGGAGACTCACATAAGACAGACATGGTTAACACGGGGTTTTTAGCTATTCCTTTCACATATTAAGATTGGTTGCTGGTTGATTAATGCTGCTTCAAGGGTTATCCTTTTGTAGGCATCTCCCATTTTGTGAGTAACAGCTGAACCTTCCCAGTTGGTGTGACTGCAAGCTTTGGTATGTAGAAATACTTCTAAGCTTTCTTTGCCTGATATTTTTAGTGTTCTGGTATACTAGCTGCTAACATCCTCGGAGTCTCATCGATATTATGTCAGAGTTGTTGCAGGGAACCTGGTAAACACCTGGTGTTTCCCCGCTCAGAGGCTTCTTGTGGCTTCGGCAGAAACAACACCCAACTTTGTTGGGTTAAGATAAAGTGAGAAAACCTTTAGCGATTTTCTCACTCTTTGTATGCTACAGAAAAGGACCTCGAAGAGAGGTTGAAATATGCAGAACCTTATCTTTTGTATTCATGTGTGTGTGTGTGTGTGTATGTGTGCGTGTTAAACGTACACACACATACGAGTAGGAAAAACTTAAAGAAATATTCATGAAAATAAGAAAAGGTGTATTTTTCCACACACTGCCAACACAAAACTCCGGTAAACTGCATAGAAATGTCGCATTTCCGTTTGATAGTTATCCAAGTGGTGAGTATTTTTCCAAACTCCACAACATAGTTGCCGCTGCTGCAGTGTTAAAGCTGATTGTCTTGTATACTTCAGCAGTGTAAATGTACTTTCTTGTTGCCACGTTACCACACTACAGCACCAGTAAGGGGTTTAAAACACTGCACAAGTTATGATATCCACCTAGGAATGTTAGACTTAACACTACACGAGGTTAAACTGGCACTAAAACAAGTGATGGCACACTTCGTGCCAATGTTAAAAACAATTAACAGGGAACACCCTTCATATTATAGGTCAGTTTCGCTACCAAAAATTATTGTATAACTATTGGAAAAAATCATTAGCGGAAACTGGGTCAAATATTTGTAAAGGACGATAAATGCTTCGAAAAACCCACAAGTTGAAGAGAGACTTGTGCAGCGTTTGTGTATGTTTGTTGAGGAAACGTTTCGCCAGCCAGTAACTTTTTCAGTCCAATACAGAGAATAACAGAGGAAGATGAGGAGGAGTATGAGGTAATCAGTCCCTCAGTCTGGAATTGATGTGCTCAGTCCATCAGTCTTGAACACTGGTACACTGGACACATCGACTCCAGGTTGAGGGACTGATTACCTCAAACTCCTCCACTTTTTCCACCGTTCTTTGTAATGGACTGATGAAGCCACTGTATGGCGAAACGTTTCTTTCATAAAGATTCCCAAATGTTGCACAAGTGTCTAATTCTTCTATCTGTAAAGAGAAAACTACTAAACATTTGCGTTCCCCGTTTACACATACATGTGTATCAGTCTGTCTTGACAGTCACGCAATACGTTCAAGAAAAAAAATATGGATGGCTTGATTGTGTTTATCTAGACTAAGAAAACTTGAGAGACCTCCTCGTGAAAAACTAATTTAAAAACTGAAAAATATAAGTGGGATAAAATCTAAAATATTATAATTGAGCGAAAAATGTGAACAATTCTTACAAGGAAAAATGTCCTCGTGGGGGACATAGTTATCAGCGGGGTACCGCAAGGATCTGCACTTGCTCCCATGTTTTTAATTTATATAAATGACTTACCAGAATGAAGAGAAAATTATATGAATATGTTTGTGAATGATGCAGAAATCTGAGGTAAAATAAACAATAAAAATGACTGTAAATCAATACAGGATGACTGGGATAAATGAAGCAAATATTGTGATACATGGCTGATATTAGAGACCAGGTCACATAACACCTTCAGCTGGTAGAGACCAGGTCACATAACACCTTCAGCTAGTAGAGACCAAGTAACATCACCAGCTGGTAGAGACCAAGTGACATCACCAGCTGGTAGAGACCAAGTAACATCACCAGCTGGTAGAGACCAAGTGACATCACCAGCTGGTAGAGACCAAGTAACATAACATCACCAGCTGGTAGAGACCAAGTAACATATCACCAGCTGGTAGAGACCAGGTAACATAACATCACCAGCTGGTAGACCAGGTAACATAACATCACCAGCTGGTAGAGACCAAGTAACATATCACCAGCTGGTAGAAACCAAGTAACATATCACCAGCTGGTAGAGACCAAGTAACATATCACCAGCTGGTAGAGACCAAGTAACATCACCAGCTGGTAGAGACCAAGTAACATATCACCAGGTGGTAGAGACCAAGTAACATCACCAGCTGGTAGAGACCAAGTAACATCACCAGCTGGTAGAGACCAAGTAACATATCACCAGGTGGTAGAGACCAAGTAACATAACACCTCCAGCTGGTATAGACCAAGTAACATAACACCTCCAGCTGGTATACCTTTGAAATACCTTTGAAGAATTTCGAGAGTATCTACTCTCTGAGCCCGGCCATGGGCCAGGCTCGTCTGGTGCTTGCCTGGTCAACCAGGCTGTTGCTGCTGGAGGCCCGCTGCCCCACATATCCATCACAGCCTGGTTGATCTGGCACCTGGTGAAGATATTTGTCCAGTTTCCTCTTGAAGGCTTCTACACTGGTTCCAGCCGTGTTTCGGATATCTTCTGGTAAGATGTTGAATAGTCTGGGACCCCGGATGTTAATACAGTGCTCCCGTATTGTCCCCACCGCACCCCTGCTCCTCACTGGGTTTATTTTACACTTTCTCCCATATCTCTCACTCCAGTATGTTGTTATGGCAGTGTGCAGATTTGGGACCAGGCCCTCAAGTACTTTCCATGTATATATTATCATGTATCTCTCTCTCCTCCGCTCCAATGAGTACATGTTCAAGACTTGAAGGCGTTCCCAATAATTTAGATGTTTCAATGGCTCAATGTGAGCCGTAAACGATCTCTGGATTTGTTCCAGCTCTGCTATTTCTCCTGCCCTGAACGGGGCCGTCAGCACTGAGCAGTATTCTAAGTGGGGAGCACTAGCGATTTGAATAGTGTCACCATCGGCATTATTTCCCTTGTTTTGAAAGTTCTCAATACCCACCCCGTCATCTTCCTGGCTGTTGTGATCTTTGTCTTGTTATGGTCTTTAAACGACAGATCAGCAGACATAATTATTCCCAAGTCCTTTACGTGTTCCTTTCGTTCTATGTGGTGACCCTCTTGCGTTTTGTATATAGTGTTCCTTTTGAGTTCTTCATTTTTTCCATACCTAAGCAGCTGAAACTTATCACCATTGAACGTCATGTTGTTCTCCACTGCCCATTGGAAGACCCTGCTTATGTCCTCCTGTAATTTTTCAGTGTCCTCTACCGTAGTGACTTTCATGGTTATTTTAGTGTCATCTGCAAATGATACAAAAGTGTGCTGGGTGTTTTTATCTATGTCTGCTATGAGGATGAAAAACAGCAGAGGTGCCAGGACAGTGCCTTGGGGCACTGAGCTTTTTACCTCGCTGATGTTGGATCTTGCCCTGTTCACTACTACTTTTTGTGTTCTTTGTGTTAGGAACTCAAAAATCCATCTGCCTACCTTCCCCGTAATGCCTAAGGCCCTCATTTTGTGCGCTATCACTCCATGATCGCATTTGTCAAACGCCTTTGTAAAATCTGTGTAAATCACATCTGCGTTTTGGTCGTCCTCCAATGCCTCCGTAATTCTGTCATAATGGTTCAGCAGCTGTGACAGGCATGATCGACCCGCTCTAAAGCCATGCTGGTTCGGGTTATGTTGGTTGTGCTGGTCCATGAACTTTGTAATCTGCCGTATAGACCAAGTAACATAACACCTCCAGCTGGTAGAGACCAAGTAACATATCACCAGGTGGTAGAGACCAAGTAACATATCACCAGCTGGTAGAGACCAAGTAACATATCACCAGGTGGTAGACACCAGTTAACATATCACCAGCTGGTAGAGACCAAGTAACATCACCAGCTGGTAGAGACCAAGTAACATCACCAGGTGGTAGAGACCAAGTAACATATCACCAGGTGGTAGACACCAGGTAACATATCACCAGGTGGTAGAGACCAAGTAACATCACCAGCTGGTAGAGACCAAGTAACATATCACCAGGTGGTAGACACCAGGAACGTAAAATAAACCCAGTGAGGAGCAGGGGTGCGGTGGGGACAATACGGGAGCACTGTATTAACATCCGGGGTCCCAGACTATTCAACATCTTACCAGAAGATATCCGAAACACGGCTGGAACCAGTGTAGAAGCCTTCAAGAGGAAACTGGACAAATATCTTCACCAGGTGCCAGATCAACCAGGCTGTGATGGATATGTGGGGCAGCGGGCCTCCAGCAGCAACAGCCTGGTTGACCAGGCAAGCACCAGACGAGCCTGGCCCATGGCCGGGCTCGGAGAGTAGATACTCTCGAAACTCTTCAAAGGTATATCAAAGGTAAGGTAAGGTAACATATCACCAGGTGGTAGAGACCAAGTAACATATCACCAGCAGGTAGAGACCAAGTAACATATCACCCGGTGGTAGACACCAGGTAACATATCACCAGGTGGTAGAGACCAAGTAACATAACACCTCCAGCTGGTAGAGACCAAGTAACATATCACCAGCTGGTAGAGACCAAGTAACATATCACCAGCTGGTAGAGACCAAGTAACATATCACCAGCTGGTAGACACCAGGTAACTTTAAGCAGCTATGTGACATGACTATGGAGCATCAAGCAATAAAAGTTATTTTGTTGTTGTTGTTTGCTTTAAATCTTGTTTACTTGCGAAAAACAAATAAAAGATGTTATTTGATTATTGGGTGATTTTTTTTTTAGTGGACATTTAATATCCGTGGCTGGTGTGAGGCAGCCAGCCAGCCACCATCTACATGGTTCCCAGCTGGTGGATTCTTGTTATGGTATGAACCTTGGTAATAGATACCGCTGCTACATGGTACCCAGCTGGTGGTGCTGCTGGTGGATCTTGTCAAGTAATGAACACTATGGTATTGATTCTTGTCTGTTCTAATGGTTTCTCTACAGATCTGGTGTGTTCGGGTGGATACTTGATACACAGTAAATGAACCTTGGTTATGATTATATGGGTGACTCGTCTTTGCTTACATGGTCCCAGCTTTGGTGGATACTTGTCATGGTATAAACCTTGGTAATAGATATCGACAAATTAGTTTAGAAAGACACGTAAGCAAACACTAGGATATATTTATTAGAAAACGTTTCGGTCCTAGGACCTTGTTCTTCATGTGGAACCTAGACAGTTTACTTCCCTTCATGTGGAACCTAGACAGTTTACTTCCCTTCATGTGGAACCTAGACAGTTTACTTCCCTTCATGTGGAACCTAGACAGTTTACTTCCTTCATGTGGAACCAACAGTAACTTCCTTCATGTGGAGCCTAGTGACTACAGTACTTCCTTCATGTGGACCTAGACAGTAACTTCCTTCATGTGGAACCAGTAATTTACCCTTCATGTGGACCAGACAGTATACTTCCTTCATGTGACCTAACAGTACTTCCTTCATGTGGAATAGACTCATGACAACAGTTACTTCCTTCATGGAGCCAACACAGTACTTCCTTCATGTGGAACCAACAGTTTACTTCCTTCATGTGGACCAACAGTTACTTCCCTTCATGTGGAACCTAGACAGTTTACTTCCCTTCATGTGGAACCTAGACAGTTTACTTCCCTTCATGTGGAACCTAGACAGTTTACTTCCCTTCATGTGGAACCTAGACAGTTTACTTCCCTTCATGTGGAACCAACACAGTAACTTCCCTTCATGTGGAGCCAACACAGTAACTTCCCTTCATGTGGAGCCAACACAGTAACTTCCCTTCATGTGGAGCCAACACAGTAACTTCCCTTCATGTGAGCCAACACAGTAACTTCCCTTCATGTGAGCCAACACAGTAACTTCCCTTCATGTGGAGCCAACACAGTAACTTCCCTTCATGTGGAACCAACACAGTAACTTCCTTCATGTGGAACCAACACAGTAACTTCCTTCATGTGGAGCCAACACAGTAACTTCCCTTCATGTGGAGCCAACACAGTAACTTCCCTTCATGTGGAGCCAACACAGTAACTTCCCTTCATGTGGAGCCAACACAGTAACTTCCCTTCATGTGGAGCCAACACAGTAACTCCTTCATGGGGAAGACATACTTTATGAACTAGAAGTTTCTCCCTTCATGTGGAGCCAACACAGTAACTTCCTTCATGGAGCCAACACAGTAACTTCTTCATTGGAGCCACACAGTAATTCCCTTCATGTGGAGCCAACACAGTAACTTCTTCATTGGAGCCAACACAGTAATTTCCCTTCATGTGGACCAACACAGTAATTCCTTCATGTGGAGCCAACACAGTAACTTCCTTCTGTGGAGCCAACACAGTAACTCCTTCATGTGGAGCCAACACAGTAACTTCCTTCATGTGGAGCCAACACAGTAACTTCCTTCATGGAGCCAACACAGTAACTTCCTCATGGAGCCAACACAGTAACTTCCTCATGTGAAAAGAGTATTAGAAACAAGTCTCCCCCTCTAATCCTTCAACAATAATTTATCCTTTACTTTATTGGTTGGTTTTTAACTATAGTCTTCTTGGTCAACAAGCCTGTTGTTGCTGGTGGCCCGCTGGTCCACATATCCATCACAGCCTGGTTGATCTGACACTTAACGGAGAAAATGGTTATAATTATAACTATTTTTTAATAGGGTGGACGGGTAAGCCAGCGGAAGGCCTCGGTCAGATGACCAAAAAGCTCCAGCTGCGAGTCGTCAGGAAAGTTCTGTTTCCTGACAAATCTTATCTAACCTAACTTGGCGGAGGTATTTGTCGAGTTTCCTCTTTAAGACGTCTACACTTTAAGACGTCTACACTTTAAGACGTCTACACTTTAAGACGTCCACACTTTAAGACGTCTACACTTTAAGACGTCCACACTTTAAGACGTCCACACTTTAAGACGTCCACACATGTTCCAGCAGTGTTGCTTATATCTCCTGATGTTGATACAATGTGCTTTTACTGTGCCCACGGCGCCCCTGATTTTTACTACGTTTATTTTACATTTTCTCCCACCTCTCTCAGTCATATATGTTGATATGGTAGTGTGGGAGCAGACCCTCAGGTACCTTCCACGTCTATATTATTATACATCTCGCGTTCCTCCCCTCCAGCCACCACATATTTAGGACTCTCAGGCGTTCCCAGTAATTTAAATGCTTTAATGGCTCTATGCTGGCTGTAAATGATGTGTGTATTTGTTGCAGCTGTCTTATGTTTTAACATGAGAATGAACACTGCAGCAGACCTACTGGCCATGGTCACTGTGACAGCCTGGCCATGGTCACTGACACAACCTGGCCATGGTCACTGACACAACCTGGCCATGGTCACTGTCACAACCTGGCCATGGTCACGACAACCTGGCCATGGTCGACACACCGCCATGGCTGACACACCTGGCCATGGTCACTGTGACAACCTGGCCATGGTCACTGACACAACCTGGCCATGGTCACTGACACAACCTGGCCATGGTCACTGACACAACCTGGCCATGGTCACTGACACAACCTGGCCATGGTCACTGTCACACAACCTGGCCATGGTCACTGACACAACCAACCTGGCCATGGTCACTGACACAACCAACCTGGCCATGGTCACTGACACAACCAACCTGGCCATGGTCACTGACAACCTGGTCATGGTCAATGTGAAACACAACCTGGCCATGGAACACAACCTGGCCATGGTCATGAACACAACCTGGCCATGGTCACTGTGAAACACAACCTGGCCATGGTCACTGTGAAACACAACCTGGCCATGGTCACTGTGAAACACAACCTGGCCATGGTCACTGTGAAACACAACCTGGCCATGGTCACTGTGAAACACAACCTGGCCATGGTCACTGTCACACAACCTGGCCATGGTCACTGTCACACAACCTGGCCATGGTCACTGACACAACCTGGCCATGGTCACTGTGACAACCTGGCCATGGTCACTGTGACACAACCTGGCCATGGTCACTGACAACCTGGCCATGGTCACTGTGACACAACCTGGCCATGGTCACTGTGCACACAACCTGGCCATGGTCACTGTGGACAACAACCTGGCCATGGTCTGTGACACCTGGCCATGGTCACTGTGAAACACAACCTGGCCATGGTCACTGTGAGCACAACCTGGCCATGGTCACTGTGAAACACAACCTGGCCATGGTCACTGTGAACACAACCTGGCCATGGCCACTGTGAACACAACCTGGCCATGGTCACTGGAAGCACAACCTGGCCATGGTCACTTGAACACAACCTGGCCATGGCATGTGACACAACCTGGCCATGGTCACTGTGAAACACAACCTGGCCATGGTCACTGTGAAACACAACCTGGCCATGGTCACTGTGAAACACAACCTGGCCATGGTCACTGTGAAACACAACCTGGCCATGGTCACTGTGAAACACAACCTGGCCATGGTCACTGTGAACAACCTGGCCATGGTCACTGTGACACAACCTGGCCATGGTCACTGTGAAACACAACCTGGCCATGGTCACTGTGAACACAACCTGGCCATGGCCACTGTGAAACACAACCTGGCCATGGCCACTGTGAAGCACAACCTGGCCATGGCCACTGTGAAACACAACCTGGCCATGGTCACTGTGAAGCACAACCTGGCCATGTTCACTGTGAGAACATGACGTTTAATGGTGATAATTTCCAGCTACTTAGGTATGGAAAGAATGAAGAACTCAAAAGGAACACTACAAAACGCAAGAGGGTCACCACATAGAACGAAAGGAACACGTAAAAGACTTGGGAATAATTATGTCAGCTAACCTTCCTTTCAAAGAACATAATAAGACAAAGATCACAACAGCTAGGAGGATGACGGGGTGGGTATTGAGAACTTTCAAAACAAGGAAATAATGCCATTGGTGACACTTTTCAAATCGCTAGTGCTCCCTCATTTGAAATATTGCTCAATGTTGACGGCCCCGTTCAAGGCAGGAGAAATATCAGAGCTGGAACAAATACAGAGATTGTTTACTGCCATATACAGCCAGTAAAGCATTTAAATTACTGAGAACGCCTTAAAGTCTTGAACATGTACTCACTGGAGCGGAGGAGAGAGAGATACATGAGGGCCTGTTCCCAGATCTGCACACTGCCATAACAACATACTGGAGTGAGAGATATGGGAGAAAGTGTAAAATAAACCCAGTGAGGAGCAGGGGTGCGGTGTGGACAATAAAGGAGCACTGCATCAACATCCGGGGTCCCAGACTATTCAACATCTTACCAGAAGATATCAGAAACACGGCTGGAACCAGTGTAGAAGCCTTCAAGAGGAAACTGGACAAGTATCTTCACCAGGTGCCAGATCAACCAGGATGTGATGGATATGTGGGGCAGCAGCCTCCAGTAGCAACAGCCTGGTTGACCAGGCAAGCACCAGACGAGCCTGGCCCATGGCCGGGCTCCGATAATAGTAAGACTCTCGAAACTCATCGAAGGTATACACACAACTTGTAACTGCGTACAAAAGAAAGTCTTCCGGACTTGCAACTGCGTAGGTGTTGATACTAGTGGAGGAGTGGGGGACTGGGGGTTGAAGGGGGAAGGGATTGGGTACTGGGGGTTTGAAAGGGAAGGGTTGGGTACTGGGGGTTTGAAAGGGAAGGGGTTGGGTACTGGGGGTTTGAAAGGAAGGGTTGGGTACTGGGGGTTTGAAAGGGAAGGGGTTGGGTACTGGGAGGTTTGAAAGGGAAGGGTTGGGTACTGGGGGTTTGAAAGGGAAGGGGTTGGGGAACAGGGTTTGAGATCGAGGATTTTGGGAAAGCGGTATATGGAGGGAGAGTGGTTAGTGTTGTGACCGAAATACAATACTAGATGAAGTAGGGGAAAGATTTTGTGGGTGGGCAGAGGTGGTGAGGGAGGGGAGGGGTGAGAAGGTGTGAGGGAGGGGTGAGAAGGTGTGAGGGAGGGGTGAGGAGGTGTGAAGGAGGGGTGAGGAGGTGTGAAGGAGGGGTGAGAAGGTGTGAAGGAGGGGTGAGAAGGCGTGAGGGGGGGGAGAGACGTTGTGGGGAAGAGAGATTATAAGGGAAGGAGGGAGGAGAGAAAAGGAGTTTAGTGTGTGGGTGGGTAGAGGGGAGGGTGGGAGTCAAGAGGCAACCTGGCGTCTCCTACAACCTCAGTATTCCATATCACTGTTATCCTCTCATCACGACAATGATGGTGACCTTGACTCCTGCTCTACCCCTTACCTGCTCATCCTCCTTACCCATCTCCCTTTCACCATCCTCTCTTCTCTCTCTCTCTCTCTCTCTCTCTCTCTCTCTCTCCTCCGTCTGCTTCTCCGCCCACTAACACAGGGCACTTCCGGCGCCATCCACCCACCGGCCAACAAAACCAGTTCCACATTTCCGCCTCCGTACTGGGACTGGACCAGCATTCCTGTCTCCCCCCGTTTCTCCTCCACCTCCTCCCCTCAACATGCCTCCCCTTGCCCCCCCTACCAAACCCCTGCCCCGTAAACTTACCAACCCCTGCCCCGTCCATCATCCTCCCCCTCCCAGCCCACAAGACCCGCCACCAGCTGCCCCCTTCACTTGTTTCCTCCAAGTATTAACGTGCGCATCATATTGCCCTCCTCCAGGAAACCTAAGTTTATTTAGGTACAGATATACACAAGTATAATTATCATAGTTTAAGTATGTAAATTAGAATAACCCAAGTCAAAGTACCAGGAGCACCTGCAGTGTGAGGTTCAACCCACCCAAGAACCTCATCCACCCACCTCATCATGGGTTTAGAACAGGTAAATCATGACTCTCACAGCTACTAGATCATTCTGACACAATTACGGAGATTTAGAGAAATGAATAAACAAGGATGTGGTCTACAGGACATGGCTAAGGCATCTGAGAAACACGATTATGGAGTTATCAGCCATTAAACAAGGTCAACAGGTAGAACAAGACAAGCAGGTGAATGGGTATTTAATTTTCTGGCAAACAGAGCACAAAGATAAGTTATAGAACAATCACAATTTAGCCTTAACAACGTAAAAACTTCAGGAGCTCAAGACGACGCTCCTGATATTTATGAGCCGCCCATAAATATCAGGTGACGGGGATTCAGTGGAAGAATGTCAGTAGATGAGTGAAAACCCTTCACAGGGTAAGACTAGATACTAATACTGGAACTGCGATGCTGCGTCTTAGCTGCTGTTCACCCTCACAGCAGTCTCATAAAACACAAACCACAGCTTCGTATGAACACTTGATGACGATACGGAAATAAACCTGAAAGTCACGTCGATAGAAAATATAACAAATGGGAAAAGATATAAAAAAAAGTATTCCAGTGGACAGTACAAATATTATACTTGTGATATGCCTGCAATCAGTTTCGAGAGTCTTCGTACTCCCACAGCCCGGCCCGGGACCCGGTTTGTCTGTTACCTGCCTGGTCAACCAGGCTGTTGGCTGCTCGCTGGCTCACATATCCATTACAGCCTGATTGATGCGACACTTGTTCCGGTAATATCTCTGATATTCGCTCAGAGGAGGCCTAGTCATGGACGGGGCCGCAGGGGCGTTGACCCCCGGAATACCCTCTCCAGGTAGACATGGAAAGAGTGAAGAACTCAAAAGGACCACCCCCCCCAAGAACGAAAATAACTTATAAAACACTGTGGTATAATATCAGCTGACCTACTCTAAAGAACACAATTAAGAAAATGTTCTGAAAGCCAGAAAAATGACAGAGCGGACAATAACTTTCAAAATGAGAGAAATAATGTCAATGGTGACACCACTGAAATCATTTGTACTCTCATCTAGGGTACTGTTTGCTGTTAATCTAACACCTGGAGATTGTTCCGAGGGTCAACACCCCCGCGGCTCAGACCTTGACCAGACCTCCAGGGGATCAGGACCTCCATTCAAGCAAGAAGAATACTAGAACCGTAAAAAATACACAGGGAACATTTACACAGACTCAATCAAGCATTTCAACTACTGGGAATGTCGCAGAGAACTGGTAATACTCTGGAACACAGGAGACATACCTCATAGTATATTATACATGGTAGATACTAAAGGGCCTAGTACCAGATGCTACTACTGTAGTGAGAGATACGGGAGGAACTTGAAAATAAACCCAGTGTAAAGCAAGGGCACCACTGTGCTGATATCCAATATTACTCAACCTATCAGCAGACATCACAAATATTGCTGGAACAAGTATAGAAGTCTTCAAGAAGAAAATGAACCATACCTAGGCCTAGCACAAGATAAACCAGTCTGTGATAGCTATGTGGGCCAGCGAGTTGATAACAGCAACAGTCAGGTTGAGCAATCAACAGGGAAGCCTGAATACAAGGTCAGTTGCGAGGGTTGAGAATTCCTCGAGACTGGTCACATGTCACCTTGTTTGTTGTCTTTGCAGCTGTTACCTTTGTTATAAACACTGATGCACAGGATATGTCAGTAGTGTTACTGTGTAGTATACTTAGATAATCCCAGCTACTTTATAGATATGCTTCCTTGCTAGCCGTGACGTCACGAGACCCGTGTGAGCAGTAGGCCAGAGTCCCCTCGCTCAGTCACACTCGGTAGGCATAGACAAGACAGGCAGCCTCCTGGGCTACTCTAGACTCTACGCCTGCAAGACATCCAACGTGTGTATTAATTACTCAAATATCTCCTCACGAACCCCACCACACAGATCATCCTGAGAGTAGCAGCTGCACACTGACCTTGTATCCAACTTTATTCAGTTAAATAAAAAAAGAGGCGCGGCACGTGAATCGCTATCATCAACAGTCTGGTTGATCAGGCCATCAAGGATGAAGTCTGGACTCAGGTGGGGCTACAAGGAAGGCAGTGAGAGGTATGTGGTGGAGGGAGTGGAGAGAGCACCACCTCCGGGAACACTGCCCACACACACTATGAATGGAACGCCACACACGCTGATGCAATTTCCTTCATTGTTGTCTTGCTGTGAGGTGAGCCATGGAGGCAGGCTGGGGCGTCATGTGCTGTGAGGTGAGCCATGGAGGCAGGCTGGGGCGTCATGTGCTGTGAGGTGAGCCATGGAGGCAGGCTGGGGCGTCATGTGCTGTGAGGTGAGCCATGGAGGCAGGCTGGGGCGTCATGTGCTGTGAGGTGAGCCATGGAGGCAGGCTGGGGCGTCATGTGCTGTGAGGGCTGGAGGCAGCTGGGTGTCATGTGCTGTGAGGAGCCTGGAGGCAGGCTGGGCGTCATGTGCTGTGAGCGAGGGGGGAGCCATGGAGGCAGGCTGGGGCGTCATGTGCTGTGAGGTGAGCCATGGAGGCAGGCTGGGGCGTCATGTGCTGTGAGGTGAGCCATGGAGGCAGGCTGGGGCGTCATGTGCTGTGAGGTGAGCCATGGAGGCAGGCTGGGCGTCATGTGCTGTGAGGTGAGCCATGGAGGCAGGCTGGGGCGTCATGTGCTGTGAGGTGAGCCATGGAGGCAGGCTGGGGCGTCATGTGCTGTGAGGTGAGCCATGGAGGCAGGCTGGGGCGTCATGTGCTGTGAGGTGAGCCATGGAGGCAGGCTGGGGCGTCATGTGACGTGTTTACCTCAGGCTGCTCCTCTGCATGTATACCTCTCATATACCTGTAACCGGTCTCCTGAGTGTTCCCACTCTTGCAGCCAAGCATGGAGCCAAGTTTCTTTACTGACTGGTCAACCAGGCTGTTGGTGTTGGCAGCCCGCTGGCCCACATATTGATCACAGCCTGTTTAAGCTGGCATTCCGCGAAGGTAGTGTTTTAATATCCTCTAGAAAATTTCTACATTTATTCAGCAATAATTCTGATATCTGTTGGTAGCAGGCTGAATAATATTGGACCAGGAATGTTGACACAGTGTTCTCTTACTGAGCCCATGGTGCCCCTGGTTTTTATTAGGTCTATTTTACACTTTCTCCCATAGCTATCACTTCAGTACATTGTTATGGTATTGTGTATACTTGTGACCTACCACTCCACGTATTCTAAGAGACCCCCAGTAGTTTAAATGGATGGGTCACGAGCTATGAATCAACCCCTGCAAGCTCATCAAGTTAAGTACACAGCAAAATGAAGTTGATGAGAATATCATCTTCGAGGAGAGGAGGACCAAGGACATGATCATCACATATAAAATACGAAGATGATTATACAGAGTGCTTGAGATGTGAGGAACACACACACACACACACACACACACACACCAAACAGGCCAAGTGTCTTATCGACAAGTGCCTTTGACAAAATGGTAACTTACACCATTTTGCCTGAAACCTCAGGCATGGTGAGGTGTTTCTCAAAGCCTCAGGCAGAATGGTGAGGTGTTCCTGGAAGCCTCATGCTCCAGGCAGGATGGTGAAGTGTTCCTGGAAGCCTCATGCTCCAGGCAGGATGGTGAGGAGTGTTCCTGGAAGCCTCATGCTCCAGGCAGGATGGTGAGTGTTCCTGGAAGCCCACTCCAGGTAGGATGGTGAAGTGTTCCTGGAAGCCTCACGCTCCAGGCAGGATGGTGAAGTGTTCCTGGAAGCCTCACACTCCAGGTAGGATAGTGAAGTGTTCCTGGAAGCCTCACCTCCAGGTAGGATGGTGAAGTGTTCCTGGAAGCCTCACACTCCAGGTAGGATGAAGTGTTCCTGGAAGCCTCACACTCCAGGTAGGATGGTGAAGTGTTCCTGGAAGCCTCACACTCCAGGTAGGATGGTGAAGTGTTCCTGGAAGCCTCACACTCCAGGTAGGATGGTGAAGTGTTCCTGGAAGCCTCACACTCCAGGTAGGATGGTGAAGTGTTCCTGGAAGCCTCACACTCCAGGTAGGATGGTGAAGTGTTCCTGGAAGCCTCACACTCCAGGTAGGATGGTGAAGTGTTCCTGGAAGCCTCACACTCCAGGAAGGATGGTGAAGTGTTCCTGGAAGCCCCACACTCCAGGTAGGATGGTGAAGTGTTCCTGGAAGCCCCACACTCCAGGTAGGATGGTGAAGTGTTCCTGGAAGCCTCACCTCCAGGTAGGATGGTGAAGTGTTCCTGGAAGCCCACACTCCAGGTAGGATGGTGAAGTGTTCCTGGAAGCCCCACACTCCAGGCAGGATGGTGAAGTGTTCCTGGAAGCCCCACACTCCAGGAGGATGGTGAAGTGTTCCTGGAAGCCTCACACTCCAGGTAGGATGGTGAAGTGTTCCTGGAAGCCCACACTCAGGAGGATGGTGAAGTGTTCCTGGAAGCCCACACTCCAGGTAGGAGTGAAGTGTTCTGAAGCCCCACACTCCAGGCAGGATGGTGAAGTGTTCCTGAAGCCTCACACTCCAGGTAGGATGGTGAAGTGTTCCTGGAAGCCCACACTCCAGGTAGGATGGTGAAGTGTTCCTGGAAGCCCCACACTCCAGGCAGGATGGTGAAGTGTTCCTGGAAGCCCCACACTCCAGGCAGGATGGTGAAGTGTTCCTGGAAGCCCCACACTCCAGGCAGGATGGTGAAGTGTTCCTGGAAGCCCCACCTCCAGGCAGGATGGTGAAGTTTCTGGAAGCCCCACCCAGGAGGATGGTGAAGTGTTCCTGGAAGCCCACACTCCAGGAGGATGGTGAAGTGTTCTGAAGCCCACCTCCAGGAGGATGGTGAA
Source organism: Cherax destructor (assembly GCA_009830355.1). NCBI lineage: Eukaryota > Metazoa > Arthropoda > Malacostraca > Decapoda > Parastacidae > Cherax > Cherax destructor. The sequence continues at coordinate 100,120 of WNWK01001289.1, forward strand.
GTTTCCTGAGCCCCACACTCAGGAGGATGGTGAAGTGTTCCTGAAGCCCACACTCCAGGAGGATGGTGAAGTGTTCCTGGAAGCCCCACACTCCAGGAGGATGGTGAAGTGTTCCTGGAGCCCACACTCAGGAGGATGGTGAGTTTCCTGAAGCCCCACTCCAGGCAGGATGTGAGTGTTCCTAGCCTCACACTCCAGGAGGATGGTGAAGTGTTCTGGGCCACACCAGGAGGATGGTGAAGTGTTCTGGAAGCCCACACTCCAGGCAGGATGGTGAAGTGTTCCTGAAGCCCACACTCCAGGAGGATGGTGAAGTGTTCTGGAAGCCCACACTCAGGAGGATGAAGTGTTCCTGGAAGCCCCCAGGAGGATGGTGAAGTGTTCTGGAAGCCCCCCAGGAGGATGGTGAGTGTTCCTGACCCCCTCCAGGAGGATGGTAAGTGTTCCTGGAAGCCCCACCAGGAGATGGTGAAGTGTTCCTGAAGCCCACTCAGGAGGATGGTGAAGTGTTCCTGAAGCCCACACCCAGGAGGATGGTGAAGTGTTCTGGAAGCCACACTCCAGGTAGATGGTGAAGTGTTCTGAGCCACACTCCAGGAGGATGGTGAAGTGTTCCTAACCACTCAGGCAGGATGGTGAAGTGTTCCTGAACCCACCTCCGGAGGATGAAGTGTTCCTGGAGCCCACCCAGGCAGGATGGTGAAGTGTTCTGGACCACACTCCAGGAGGATGGTGAGTTCTGGAACCCACTCCAGGGGATGGTGAAGTGTTCCTGAGCCCACCTCAGGAGGATGGTGAAGTGTTCCTGAAGCCCACCTCCAGGAGGATGGTGAAGTGTTCTGGAGCCCACTCCAGGAGGATGGTGAAGTGTTCTGGCCCACCTCCAGAGGATGGTGATGTTCTGGCCCACACTCCAGGAGGATGGTGAAGTGTTCCTGAAGCCCACACCAGGAGGATGGTGAAGTGTTCTAAGCCCCAGGAGGATGGTGAAGTGTTCTAAGCCACTCCAGGAGGATGGTGAAGTGTTCCTGAGCCCACACCCAGGAGGATGTGAAGTGTTCCTAGCCTCCCTCAGGATGGTGAAGTGTTCTGAAGCCCACACTCCAGGAGGATGGTGAAGTGTCTGGAAGCCCACCTCCAGAGGATGGTGAAGTGTTCCTGGAAGCTCACCTCCAAGGTGGTGAGTGTTCCTGAAGCCCACACTCAGGAGGATGGTGAAGTGTTCTGAAGCCACTCAGGAGGATGAGTGTTCTGAGCCCCACACTCCAGGAGGATGGTGAAGTGTTCCTGAAGCCCACCCAGGAGGATGGTGAGTGTTCTGAACCCACTCCAGGGATGGTGAAGTGTTCCTGAACCCCCCCCAGGAGGATGGTGAAGTGTTCCTGGAGCCTCACACTCAGGTAGGATGGTGAAGTGTTCCTGGAAGCCCACCTCAGGTAGGATGGTGTTTCCTGAGCCTCCGTAGATGATGTTCTGGCCTCCAGGTAGATGGTGAGTGTTCTGACCTCCCAGGTGATGGTGGGCCAACCTCACTCAGGAGGATGTAGGTTCTGAACCACCTCAGGAGGATGAAGTGTTCTGCCCCACCCCAGGAGGATGGAAGTGGGCCCTCAGGCGGATGGTGAAGTGTTCTGGGCCACACTCGGAGGATGGTGAGTGTTCTAACCCCCCTCAGGGGATGAGTTTCTGGCCACACTCCAGGCAGGATGGTGAGTGTTCCCCCACACTCGGCAGGATGGTAGTGTTCTGAACCTCACACTCAGGTAGGATGGTGGTGTTCCTGACCCCCAGGAGGATGGGATGTTCACCACTCGGGATGGAAGTGTTCAGCCCCACACTCAGGGGATGGTGAAGTGTTTGAACCCCCTCGGTAGGATGGTGGTTTCCAAGCCCCCTCCAGGTGAAGTGTTCCTGGAAGCCCCACACTCCAGGTAGGATGGTGAAGTGTTCCTGGAAGCCCCACACTCCAGGTAGGATGGTGAAGTGTTCCTGGAAGCCTCACACTCCAGGTAGGATGGTGAAGTGTTCCTGGAAGCCTCACACTCCAGGTAGGATGGTGAAGTGTTCCTGGAAGCCCCACACTCCAGGTAGGATGGTGAAGTGTTCCTGGAAGCCCCACACTCCAGGTAGGATGGTGAAGTGTTCCTGGAAGCCCCACACTCCAGGTAGGATGGTGAAGTGTTCCTGGAAGCCCCACACTCCAGGTAGGATGGTGAAGTGTTCCTGGAAGCCCCACACTCCAGGTAGGATGGTGAAGTGTTCCTGGAAGCCTCACACTCCAGGAGGATGGTGAAGTGTTCCTGGAAGCCTCACACTCCAGGTAGGATGGTGAAGTGTTCCTGGAAGCCTCACACTCCAGGTAGGAGTGAAGTGTTCTGGAAGCCCCACACTCCAGGTAGGATGGTGAAGTGTTCCTGGAAGCCTCACACTCCAGGTAGGATGGTGAAGTGTTCCTGGAAGCCTCACACTCCAGGTAGGATGGTGAAGTGTTCCTGGAAGCCTCACACTCCAGGTAGGATGGTGAAGTGTTCCTGGAAGCCTCACACTCCAGGTAGGATGGTGAAGTGTTCCTGGAAGCCTCACACTCCAGGTAGGATGGTGAAGTGTTCCTGGAAGCTCCACACTCCAGGCAGGATGGTGAAGTGTTCCTGGAAGCCCCACACTCCAGGCAGGATGGTGAAGTGTTCCTGGAAGCCCCACACTCCAGGCAGGATGGTGAAGTGTTCCTGGAAGCCCCACACTCCAGGCAGGATGGTGAAGTGTTCCTGGAAGCCCCACACTCCAGGCAGGATGGTGAAGTGTTCCTGGAAGCCCCACACTCCAGGTAGGATGGTGAAGTGTTCCTGGAAGCCCCACACTCCAGGCAGGATGGTGAAGTGTTCCTGGAAGCCCCACACTCCAGGCAGGATGGTGAAGTGTTCCTGGAAGCCCCACACTCCAGGCAGGATAGTGAAGTGTTCCTGGAAGCCCCACACTCCAGGCAGGATAATGAAGTGTTCCTGGAAGCCCCACACTCCAGGCAGGATGGTGAAGTGTTCCTGGAAGCCCCACACTCCAGGCAGGATGGTGAAGTGTTCCTGGAAGCCCCACACTCCAGGCAGGATGGTGAAGTGTTCCTGGAAGCCCCACACTCCAGGCAGGATGGTGAAGTGTTCCTGGAAGCCCCACACTCCAGGCAGGATGGTGAAGTGTTCCTGGAAGCCCCACACTCCAGGCAGGATGGTGAAGTGTTCCTGGAAGCCCCACACTCCAGGCAGGATGGTGAAGTGTTCCTGGAAGCCCCACACTCCAGGCAGGATGGTGGACAAATACAGCATCACATCTCAGCCAAAGTCCTGTCCCCTCCACCACAGCAAACCACCACCACCACGATTACCACTACGACTACTGCCCCATCACCACAACCACCCCCATCCTACTCCTACTGTTATCACCATTACCACAACTACCCCATCCTACCCCTATTGTTATCACCATCACCACAACCACCCCATCCTACTCCTACTGTTATCACCATCACCACCCCATCCTACTCCTACTGTTAAAACCATCACCACAACCACCCCTACTGTTATCACCACCACAACCTTTGATATACCTTTGAAGAATTTCGAGAGTATCTACTCTCTGAGCCCGGCCATGGGCCAGGCTCGTCTGGTGCTTGATTGGTCAACCAGGCTGTTGCTGCTGGAGGCCCGCTGCCCCACATATCCATCACAGCCTGGTTGATCTGGCACCTGGTGAAGATACTTGTCCAGTTTCCTCTTGAAGGCTTCTACACTGGTTCCAGCCGTGTTTCGGATATCTTCTGGTAAGATGTTGAATAGTCTGGGACCCCGGATGTTAATACAGTGCTCCCGTATTGTCCCCACCGCACCCCTGCTCCTCACTGGGTTTATTTTACACTTCCTCCCATATCTCTCACTCCAGTATGTTGTTATGGCAGTGTGCAGATTTGGGACCAGGCCCTCAAGTACTTTCCATGTATATATTATCATGTATCTCTCTCTCCTCCGCTCCAATGAGTACATGTTCAAGACTTGAAGGCGTTCCCAATAATTTAGATGTTTCAATGGCTCAATGTGAGAGTTTCTCTACTCTCTGAACCCGGCCATGGGCCAGGCTCGTCTGGTGCTTGCCTGGTCAACCAGGCTGTTGCTGCTGAGGCCGCTGTCCACATATCCGTCACAGCCTGGTTGATCTGGCACCTGGTGAAGATACTTGTCCAGTTTCCTCTTGAAGGCTTCTACACTGGTTCCAGCCGTGTTTCGGATATCTTCTGGTAAGATGTTGAATAGTCTGGGACCCCGGATGTTAATACAGTGCTCCCGTATTGTCCCCAATGTGAGCCGTAAACGATCTCTGTATTTGTTCCAGTTCTGATATTTCTCCTGCTTTGAACGGGGCCGTCAGCACTGAGCAATATTATAAGTGGGGGAGCACTAGCGATTTGAAGAGTGTCACCATCGGCAAAATTTCCCTTGTTATGAAGGTTCTCAATATCCACCCCGTCATCTTCGTGGCTGTCGTGATCTTTGTCTTGTTATGGTCTTTAAAAGACAGATCTGGTGACATCATCACTCCCAAGTCCTTTACTTGTTCCTTTCGTTCTATTTGGTGACCCTCTGAGTTTTGTATATAGTGTTCCTTTTGAGTTCTTCATTCTTTCTATACCTAAGCAGCTGAAACTTATCACCATTGAACGTCATGTTGTTCTCCACTGCCCACTGTTATCACCTACTGTTATTACCATCATCACAACCACCCCATCCTACCCCTACTGTTATCACCACCACAACCACCCCATCCTACCACTACTGTTATCACCATCACCACCCCATCCTACCCCTACTGTTATCACCACCACAATCACCCCATCCTACTACTGTTATCACCACCACAACCACACCATCCTACCCCTACTGTTATCATCATCACCACAACCATCCCATCCTACCCCTACTGTATCACCATCACCACACCATCCTACTCCTACTGTTATCACCATAACCACCCCATCCTACTCCTCCTGTTATCACCATCACAACCACCCTATCCTACTCCTACTGTTATCACCACAGTCACCACCACCACCATCCTTTATATAAATTACCCTCATAATGTTGCAGCCAGGTCTTCCTCATCCTCCATCACCAGTGTTCCTCCCTCTCTCTCTGCAAGCAACATTCTTCCATACTGCCCTCCTCCATCACCAGTGTTCCTCCTCTCTGCAAGCAACATTCTTCCATACTGCCCTCCTCCATCACCAGTGTTCCTCCCTCACTGCAGCAGCAACCCTCCTGAAGGGATGTTCGGTAAATTTAACTTCAATAATCAGATATGATTGGGACAAAATGAACAGAGAACTATCAGCCATATCCTGGGAAACAGCCACAAGCACTTTAAACCCTCACCAGTGCTTGCAAAACCTGAATACGGAGACATACAAACTCTGTGTAAAATATATACCTCTAGAAAGCCTAAAAGAAGGTGAAGAGAGAGAACATAGAAGAATATACAGACGAAAAAGGGTTGCGGAACTTACTGTTAGAAGAAAAAACTTAAGCATCGTGCCAGACAGAATCACTATTGGAACAAAAAGCTGTCCAGGATATTACTAGACTCAAAATATTTCTACACGTGCAAAATCAATGTTAATAACTACGTGTGGAGTTGGACCACTAATTACAGGAGGTTCATACACTGAAGATGAAAAAGAAATGAGCGAAATTCCAGATCAATATAAATCAATGTTCAGTAATCCATTAAATGAGAGCAAAGTGGAGAATACCTTTGAAGAGTTCGAGAGTTTTCCTACCCTCACAGCCCAGCACGTCTGATGCTTGCCTAATCAACCAGATTGTTACTGCTGGCAGCCCTGACAATATTGCAGCCTGGTTGAGGTACATGTTCCATTTCCTCTTGAAGATTTCTACACTTCTTCCGGCAGTGTTTCTGATATTTGTGGCAGTGTTAAACAGACTGAGCCATGGATGTTGATACATTTTCTTATCGTGACAATGGCTTCCCTGTTTTACACTGGGTTCATTTTACATATTCTCCGATATCTCTCACTTGTGTATGTTATGGTAGTGTGCAGATTTGGGACTGGGTCCTCCAGCACCTTCCACGTATTTATCAAATATCTCTCCTCCGCTCTAGAGTACATATATTTAGAATTCTGAGGCATTCCCAGTAATTTAAATGCTTTATTGGCTCTATGCAGACCGTAAATGATCTCTGTTCCAGCTGTGATATTTCTCCTGCTCTGAAAGCACCGGTCAACACTCAACAAACAAGAGCACAGGTGATTTTAAGTGTCACCATTTTCTATCTTATGAAAGTACTCTTTATACACCATGTCATTATTGAGGCTATCATGATGTGATCTCAGAATGATCAACACGTTTACAAGCAGATCTTTCACATGTTTTTGTTTTCATTCTATTTGGAGATCTTTGCCTTGTGTACGGTGTCTCGAGTTCTTCATTCTTTCCATATCTAAGTAATTGGAACTTGTCACTATTGAACATGTTCTTCACTGGTCCCTGGCAGACTTTGTTTATATTTCCCATTTGATCTACATTGGCTATGAGCATAAGAAACAGTAAAGGCACCAGGACACTGCTTTGCGGTCATCTCTTTACATGGATAATGCTGGATTTTTCTCTGTTAACTGCTTTCTCATCGTCATATCTGACAAACAATGACAAACCACAGCACTATCACTCTTAGCAGATGACAAGTGATAATGTTAGATGATCTCACTTTTAAGGATCACAACAATGTAATTATCACAACTGCAGAGAAAATAATAGGTCGGATAACCAGAACCTTCAAAACAAGATATATATGTCAAGCAATTGATGACTCACTTCAAGTGTTGTGTCGACTGAAACATTGGAAAATGTACAAAGAATCTTCACTAGTCTCATAAACTTACTTGTGCACCTAAATTATTAAGAATGTTTGAAGTCACTCGATCAGAACTCCTTGCAATGTAGGCAAGATACCTTATAACTTATGCCTGGAAAAATTATAGAGGAACTTATCTCAAATCTGCACACAGAAATCACTCCCTATGAAAGTGAGAGGCTTGGTAGACAGTGCAAAATACCCTCAATGAAAAACAATAATTGTAAAGGGACCAAGACTTTTCAACGCCCTCCCCTTTATACACAAGGGAAGTTACCAGCAGACCCCTGGCTGCCTTCAGGAGAGAACTGAATTAGTTTCTCAAGTCATTTCTTGATCAGCCGAGCTCTGGTGTGCATGATAGACGGCATGCGAATAACAAAGGGCCGGGGGGCCACTGACCCTCAAAACATTGTCCCGGTAACAGGTACACAATATCAAGAGATTCGACTGTCTCCAATCCTGGTATAAATCCAGAAAAACTGAATCGTTTCGCAATACAGACCTCATAAATCACGGCCAACGAATAATCGAAACGTGTAAATTTTATTCTTGAGGTGTTTGCAAAATGGAATGTCTGGAAAAACGAATGGGACATGCAGATTTGACGGCCAAAAATAACGTGATCTTTTACCGGGAGTTTCTGGGGGCCAGGGGTCAACGTCACCGCAACTAAAGCTTTATATAATTGTACCTCTTGTAAACATTTTCACCCTAACATTTGTCATACATAAATATAAGACACAATGGTCCAACACAACTGTCCCCGCGTACCACTTGAAAGGAAGCCGGAGGTGCAAGCCATTATATTTCTCGTGTGAGTGACCTATCGTCAGGGTTGGAATATTTTACATGGGTGTGCTGGGGATGCCTAGCAGAAGAGAAGGATAACTGGAGGCAGTGGATTCAGGTTGGATACGTTCAAATTTGGAAGGGATGTGGGAGGGAACTGGTTTAGAAACTGGTTAGTTTAAAAATAGATTACACAACTATGAGTTAGAACAGTTGAGTGTGAGTATTAAGAGCGAGGAAATGGAAGCTAGAGAGGTAAGAGATTCAAGACAAGGTGTGACAGCCTAAGTGGTGACAGAAACACAGGTGCTATAGGCAGACTGTGTCAATATTAGCGGCCCAAGACTCTTCAACCTGTTAACAACTGATATCAGAAAGATTATTGTAAGAAATATAATAGTGTTTAAGAGGAAACTGAATCCCTACCTCCGATAAGTGCCAGGTAAACCAGGCTGTGATGGCTGTGGTGCCAGCAAGCTGCTAGCAACAACAACCTGTGTGAACAGGCACTCACCAGGAAAACTTGGTAGAAAAGCCCTAGAAACCGGTCACAGGTATATCATCCACTCATACTGCCACAAGAGACGTAGATTTTTAAGAGGATCTGGAACTCTACCTGAAACACGAGCCAGATCAGCAAAGTTGCGATAGCTAAGTGGGCCAGTAACAGAAACAGCCTGGTTGACCAGCTATTCAACAAGGAAGTCTGGCCTCAGGTCAGCCTGAGACGGTTGAGATAATCATGAAAAATTATCATACCAGTTATTACGAGTGGCAAAGTATATAGTGCTTTATAACGTAATATATTTATATTGATTAATATTCCTTGATTTGTATCAAATAAGTGAATAAATATACGAAATCAAAACTTCAACAAAAATCAATTTAATTAAAAATAGCTTTTGTTGGATAAGTATACTAAAATATATATATATAGTATATAAATATATATAAATTAATGAAGCCCTGTTTAAGCTTCCGTTAAGTTTCTAAGGAAGTTAACACACTATTCTTAATACAAAATAAGAAAATACTACAATGCAGAGATAAACACAAATACGGTTTCTGACTGGCCGTCTTTTCAAAGATAATTCACTGAGGCATATCTCAGTAGAATAGTTCTGGCTTACACAGTAAAGAGGATCAAAATCCAATGATCAAGTGGCTGCTTATTCCCACGTCCAGGTTAGGTACAAGGGTAAGTCAAGTGAGACACTGCCTAGACATATCCTAGTGCACAACAAGTCACGTCGGATCACGTGACATAACTAACCATTTGGCGCCAACTTGTGACGTCACGACCAATCAACATGCGTGAACTGCGTACTGGCAATTACATGCTTGACATATAACACTCATACCCAGATATATTAAATATATACACTTCTAGTAAAATAATACCGATTTATGATGAAGGATGAATAGTATAATAATACCAAGATCCAGTAGCTTTGATTCAGCTAATACCGAAGATACCAGCAAGGTGGTATTATCAAAGAGATGAACTATATACAAGATATCATGACACCAGCCAATACTAGAATCTGCATAAGAGAGGCATCCACTGAGGACACAGCAAATCTCCAAGCGAAAATAAGTCTACCAGTACGCCTTAATCTACCAGCAGTCCTTAGTCTACCAGCAGGCCTTAGTCTACCAGCAGTCCTTAGTCTACCAGCAGGCCTTAGTCTACCAGCGTCCTTATCTACCAGTAGTCCTTAGTCTACCAGCAATCCTTAGCCTACCAGCAGGCCTTAGTCTACCAGCAGGCCTTAGTCTACCAGCAGGCCTTAGTCTACCAGTACGCCTTAATCTACCAGCAGTCCTTAGTCTACCAGCAGGCCTTAGTCTACCAGCAGGCCTTAGTCTACCAGCAGTCCTTAGTCTACCAGCAGTCCTTAGTCTACCAGCAGTCCTTAGTCTACCAGCAGGCCTTAGTCTACCAGCAGTCCTTATCTACCAGTAGTCCTTAGTCTACCAGCAGGCCTTAGTCTACCAGCAGGCCTTAGTCTACCAGCAGTCCTTAGTCTACCAGCAGTCCTTAGTCTACCAGTAGTCCTTAGTCTACCAGCAGGCCTTAGTCTACCAGTAGTCCTTAGTCTACCAGCGTCCTTATCTACCAGTAGTCCTTAGTCTACCAGCAATCCTTAGCCTACCAGCAGTCCTTAGTCTACCAGTAGTCTAGTCTACCAGCAGGCCTTAGTCTACCAGCAGTCCTTAGTCTACCAGCAGGCCTTAGTCTAGCAGCAGGCCTTAGTCTACCAGCAGTCCTTAGTCTAAAAGTAGTCCTTAGTCTACCAGCAGTCCTTAGTCTACCAGCAGTCCTTAGTCTACCAGTAGTCCTTAGTCTACCAGCAGGCCTTAGTCTACCAGCAGGCCTTAGTCTACCAGCAGTCCTTAGTCTACCAGCAGTCCTTAGTCTACCAGCAGTCCTTATCTACCAGTAGTCCTTAGTCTACCAGCAGGCCTTAGTCTACCAGCAGGCCTTAGTCTACCAGCAGTCCTTAGTCTACCAGCAGTCCTTAGTCTACCAGTAGTCCTTAGTCTACCAGCAGTCCTTATCTACCAGTAGTCCTTAGTCTACCAGTAGTCCTTAGTCTACCAGCAGTCCTTAGTCTACCAGTAGTTCTTAGTCTACCAGCAGGCCTTAGTCTACCAGTAATCCTTAGTCTACCAGTATTCCTTAGTCTACCAGCAGTCCTTAGTCTACCAGTAGTCCTTAGTCTACCAGCAGGCCTTAGTCTACCAGTAGTCCTTAGTCTACCAGTATTCCTTAGTCTACCAGCAGGCCTTAGTCTACCAGTATTCCTTAGTCTACCAGCAATCTTTAGCCTACCAGTAGTCCTCAGTCTATCAGTAAGCCACATAAAACACGATGTTGTATGGAACAAAAATAGGAAATAAAACGTAGAACGGAGTATAGAACTATAGTTGTACTCAATAAAATGGATAACATTAGTCAGCTTACAAGGATCACAGAAGTCATTACCACAACCCCGAGAAAAACTAGGAAAGTATCGCCGTATTTAATAACTCCCGTCCCCGGGGCCTCAATGCGAGAGACTGGAATAGTGCAGAGTGCGGCATAAGGTGATAATGAAGTTAAATATTAGCGTTGAAGGTTCAGAAGAGGCATTCGTAAGTCATCATATGGAAACTAATGTCCGATTTTTTTTCAATTAAAATTGTAAATTAGCCCACATCTAATTTAAACCTGTCAGTGAGATAGATATCCTAAAATACACACGTATATTAAACTTGAAGCCGCTGAGAAGTTGCACTGTCATGTTAACAGCGTGGAAGGTTTGAGGGTAATCAGATGTCACACTCGCAAATTATCGCATAAGAAGTATTTCAAATTTTACAATATAAAAAAAAGGCAAATTGGAACCTACACAGACCAAAATGAATCCAAACTCTTCTGTGAGGAAGAGTGACCAGCTTCTGATAAAGAGCCTAATAAAATGTTTTATGTAATCTTAGTTTACATAACATAGAAATGTTTAAGAATCTTCTTGAAGACACACAAGTTACAGTCATATAAAAGAACATTATTTAACTTGTGTTAACTAAAGTCAAACACTGACTTATTTCTCACCAGAAGAAACATTCTCAAATTATTTCACAGGAACCAGTTTCATTAATAAAATCGTCACATGATAACTTACACAAGCTAACATCAAGACATTGTTTCCTCTCAGCAAAACACATCAGCAATGAAAGTTTCAAGCCGACCAGAAGAGGCATTTTCCAGTTATTGCAAAGAATCCAACAAAAATTTGTGCCTATACAGCCTAAACCCGTGAAACCTTCCATCATTTTATACGATTTATCAACCATTGAAGATTGTTGTTGTTCATAGTTGTTATATCTTAATTATCAGAGGAAAGCGTTAAGCCCGTAGGGGTCATGTAGCGCCTTTGGAATGGCAGGCATTAAAATTCGATCCAAGCAAGAGGAAGATAAGTCCAGTTCCTTGGATCAAGAGCCCCCTCACCTGCTTCAAGGCAAAATAATAGTGTGTCTAGATAACAAAATGTCATCTAGACACACTATTAAATACACCAACCTTCATAGTAAGATACATCAATGTTGATATTATGAAGGTGCTCAGAGGAGAGTGTCTCCACCTGTCACACGTAAACAAGTCACCACCCACGCATCTCAATACTCCCACCAATCTTACCCAAGGTACATTACACAAGCCTTGGAAATTTGAAGCCGACCGAGTAAGAAGTTCTAGAGTAATAAACGAAAATCTTTGAGAAAGCAAAACATAATGTTAATGAGAACTTTCCGAAAAACAGGAAAGTTCCCCATCGTTAAAAAAAAAAAAAAAAAAAAAAAAAAAAAAAAAAAGGATTTTTTTTCCAGTTTACTTCCTGATTTACATTCTATTTAAGATTCTCCACAATCCTGTAAGCAAAAATATTTGATTTTGATTTAAAAAAAACATCCAATTTGATAAAATTGATAAACTGGCGCCAAGACAGTTCAAAATACCAAAATACTTCTAATTAATATACACGAGTATTTAGGGTTTGAAAACGATCAGAAGAAGCATTCTCTAGGTATTACTTGGGAAACAATTTGCTTAATAAAACTGGCAAATTGAAATTTACACAGTTGACAATGAGAGAGAAGCTGTGTTAACAAAGGCCACCAATGATACAAGTGTGAAGCCTATCACACAACACATTCTCCAGCAATTGATTTAATTAAAACAATTCCAAATTCTTTAACAATTTCAGTTTAAATTTACACCTACTTGAACTAAACTTATGGGTCATCATCCTTATTACAGAAGGCATCGTCAATAATATTCTGAAGCCAATTTAAAGTATTCTTTAATTACTGAATAAAAATGAATATCATTGTCCAATAAAATTGTTAAACTTGGACTTATTCCGCCCAGTATTATTATAATCAAAAGAAGCGCTAAACCAGCGTGAGTCTGGTGCTCAGGAAAACATTCCAGTGGTGAAAATCTGATTCCAATAATTGCAAGTTTCCTTTAGTATTTTACAACCTCAGTAAGTCTGCCTGGACGTAAAGCACATTAATAAGTACTATCCTGGCCCTCAGATGCAACTCCTATTAAACAAGAGCTAAACTGAAAATCATTGAACGTGAATAAAAATTTCTCACTATTTTACCCACAAAATGGTCAAATTTGCACATACACGTCTGAATTTTATTCTCCATTGTCCTCGAATTTTTTGGCACTTTTTTTTAAACGTTTGAAGTTCCGCCACTCAGGATTTGGACTTTATCTGAACCATTCCAGGACGCTGGGAATGGATTCAACAATGCTTTGGTCATAGAGCACGTGAACATGCCAGTTGTTTCAAGAATTTGGTCCTCGTTACCCAACATAAGTATTGACAATTTGAAGCCAAGTGGAGGAGGCATTCTTGAGTTATAAGGGAAATAAAATCGAATTCAGGTAACCTTTTAGAGATACTCCTTCGGGAATACCTAATGATATAATGGATAATAAGAACCTTCAAAACCAGGAATGTCAAGTCAATGAAGGTCCTTTCTAGGTTGGAATATTGCACAAAAGCAAGCGGCTCGACAGAGGTGCAATATCAGATGATTACAGTGAGAAAGAACACAATAAGTGTAAGGGGCCCAAGATCGTTCAACAGGATCCCACCATACATAAGTGGATTATCAATAGACCCCTAGCTGTCTTCAAGTGAGAAGTGAATAAGTCACTAAAATCAGTTCTGACTAGATGGGCTGTGGTTTGTATGTTGGACTGTAAGTGGCCAGAAGTAACAGTCGGGCTGATAAAGCTTTCATCCACCAGGAAGCCTGGTCTGGGATCGGGCCACGGGGAAAATACTTCAGGTATTCTTAAAGTATGCAAGTCAAAAGATTGTAAATGTGGCCCAGAAACTGGCGTTCAACATATAGGCTCAAAGACTGGGGCTCAACATGTGGGCCCAGGCACTGGGGGTCAACATGTGGGCCCAGGCACTAGGGGGTCAACATGTGGGCCCAGGCACTGGGGGTCAACATGTGGGTCTAGGCACTAGGGGTCAACATGTGGGCCCAGGCACTGGGGGTCAACATGTGGGCCCAGGCACTAGGGGGTCAACATGTGGGCTGCTCATGGTATTCAAGTTGTTCAGTTAATGGCAGTGTGTGGTGTGGCCAGTGAGTGGAACTGTCGCTGTGAAGGCAGGCAGGCAGACAGACAGGCAGGAACACCAGGTAGCGGAGGGCAATGTGAGAGAGAGAGAGAGAGAGAGAGAGAGAAGAGAGAGATGGTGGAAAAGAGGACAAAAAAATGAGCATCAGCAGAGGAAGAAAGTCTTCCTGAGCATCAATCATCTTGTAGTGTTTCCAACCGTATTCCTCGTGCCATCTCCGCTTCTATCTCCTGCCGCCTCCTGATACACTGCTCACTATTTCCACACATTTCCCTAAATTTTCAATCACATATCCCGTTATTTTGAGCCGTATTCCAGGCTACTTCCAGGTCAAGCTTCCCTCCACTCCCAGGCTGCCCTCGTCATCACCTCGGCCAAACACCACAGTCTTAGCTAAATTATCTAACAATAGCGGATAACTAGTTATAGATTCAATACTCAAATTTTAAATTTAGCATATCAGAGCCTGGATGTGAGAATAGTTTGCCCAGCGATTGCCGGACGGAGGATCGAACCATCATCCTATAAAACTATAGAACTATATACAAAAGATGAGGAAATCAGTATACAGTTCTGTCTTGCAATTATGTCCTTGACATATGTCCTTGAATTTGTGTTGATAAAGCCACTGGAGGGCGAAACGTCTACAATAAAGATACCCAGATGTTGCACATGTGTCTGAGTCTTCCTCTTGTCGGTATTGTATACCATACATATACTACCTGATATACTTGTGACTGGTTTCGAGAGGTTTCCTACAGCCCGGCCAGGAGCAAGCCTTCCCTGCTGATTGTCTGATCATCCAGGTTGTTGTTGTTGTTTCTAGCCTACCATTACAGTTGTAACTCCACTACCCTACAGCAAAGTTGATTTAGACCGTTTTCAGTTAAAAAAATTCTACACTTGTCCGGCAATATTTCTGATGGTAGCAAGGTGAACCGTCATGGAGCTTTAGTGTCCGTGGGGCCCCTGATTGTCTCTGATGGTAGCAAGGTGAACCGTCATGGACCTCTAGTGTCCGTGGGGCCCCTGATTGTCTCTGGGTCCCTCACATCCTGTACATAACAACAGTGTGTAAGTTTGGGACCAGGTTCTCAAATATCCTCCTGGAATATATTATCTCTTTTCTTCACTCTACCTAAAAGTCGCTTCGAGGGTCAATACCTCTCCGGCCCTTTCTTAGACCAAGCTCCTTGGTGGATCAAAGCCTGATCAACCAGGCTGTTATTGCTAGCCACACGCAGTCCAATATACGAATCACAGCCTGGCTGATCAGGCACTGATTTGAAGAACTTACCCAGTTCCCTCTTAACAGCGGAAGTATTTTTGACAAGTAGAACCTTCAAAACACGAGAAGGCAAACTATTGTTGATACTCTTTGAACCTCTTTTTCCCCAGGCAGTTTGGGTGACTTCCCAAATCGTCTATGAGTAGCGATCAGTTACATTCACCTACAAAACAGATATTTAAACACAAATAATACGATTAAAAAAACCGGCCACGGTTGGCTGAGATTAAACATACAACGTTGAAATACATGTTTCACTCTTGACATCATTAAAACCTTAAGAGTGGAAGTGCAGAAAGAACTAGTGAGACACTTGTGATATACACTCAGTGGCCATTTTATTAGGCACACGCTTCTAGTACTGGGTAGGACTCCCTAAGCCCTCTAGAACAGCCTGAATTCTTCCTGGTATGGACTTAACCAGGTGCTGCAAACATTCCTTAAAGATTCCAGTCCTTGTTGACAGGACAGCATCACACAGCTGCTGCAGATCTGTTAGCTGCACAGGCAGGATGGATGCATGATTCATGTTATGTCAAATTCTGATCCTACCATCTACATGTTGCAGCGGCAATCGCGATTCCTCAAACTAGGCAACGAACTGTGAGTCTGTGCCAACTGTAGCCTCAGTTTCTTCTTAGCTGACATGAGTAGAACCTGGTGTGGTCTTCTGGTCCTGGATCCCATCCACTTCACGGTTTGACGTGCTGTGTGTTCAGAGATGCTCTTCTGCATACCACTGTTGTAACAAATAGTTATTTCAGTTCCAGTGGCCTTCCTGTCAGCCTGACCCAGTCAGGCCATTCTCCTCTGACCTCTCTCATTAACACGGAACTGCCGCTCACTGGATGTTGTGTTTGTCACACCACTGACTGTAAATCCCAAATCAGAAGTTTCTGAGATACTCAAACCACCTCGTCTGGCACCAACAATCCACAGTCAAAGTCACTTTGATCACATTTCTTCCTCATTTTGATGTTCAGTCTGAACAACACTGAACCTCTTGACTATGTCTGCATACTTTTAGGCATTGAGGTGCTGCCACGTGATTGGCTGATTAGATATTTGCATTAACAAGCATGTGTATGGGTGTACCTAAAGAAGTGGCCACTGAGTGTACCTGTGAGTGGTTTCCAGGGTTTGTCTACTCTCGCCGCCTGGACTTTTAAAAACCCCGACTCATCATTGATTACCGAATTATTTATTTCACAATTAAACAACTTAAAAATATAAAATGAAAAGACCAGCGAAATTAATTAATTAAAGGCGTTCAACATGATGAAGATTAGGAGAGAAAGCAGCAAGTAATGTAGAAGAGGATTAGGAGAGAAAGCAGCAAGTAATGTGAAGGAGGAGGAGGATTAGGAGAGAAGACAGCGAGTATTCCATTGGATTATTAGAAGAGAAGGCAGTGAGGATTGTGGAGGATCATTAGAAAATAAGGCTGCAAGTAATTTGGAGGATTATCAGAATAGAAGGCAGCCAGTATCCTGGATCCTTAATAGACAGTCCATATTCTTTAGGAGGGACAGAAGAGACGGCAGCCAGAATACTTTAGATGGGTTAGAAGAAAACGCAGCCAGTGTTATTTAGGAAGGTTAGAAGGGAAGGCAGCCAGTGTTATTTAGGAAGGTTAGAAGGGAAGGCAGCCAGTGTTATTTAGGAAGGCTAGAAGGGAAGGCAGCCAGTGTTATTTAGGAAGGTTAGAAGGGAAGGCAGCCAGTATTATTTAGGAAGGCTAGAAGGAAGGCAGCCAGTATTATTTAGAAAGTCTAGAAGGGAAGTCAGCCAGTGTTATTTAGAAAGGCTAGAAGGGAAGGCAGCCAGTGTTATTTAGGAAGGCTAGAAGGGAAGGCAGCCAGTGTTATTTAGGAAGGCTAGAAGGGAAGGCAGCCAGTATTATTTAGAAAGGCTAGAAGGGAAGGCAGCCAGTATTATTTAGAAAGGCTAGAAGGGAAGTCAGCCAGTATTATTTAGGAAGGCTAGAAGGGAAGTCAGCCAGTGTTATTTAGGAAGGCTAGAAGGGAAGGCAGCCAGTGTTATTTAGGAAGGCTAGAAGGGAAGGCAGCCAGTGTTATTTAGGAAGGCAAGAAGGGAAGGCAGCCAGTATTATTTAGGAAGGCTAGAAGGGAAGGCAGCCAGTATTATTTAGAAAGGCTAGAAGGGAAGTCAGCCAGTATTATTTAGGAAGGCTAGAAGGGAAGTCAGCCAGTGTTATTTAGGAAGGCTAGAAGGGAAGTCAGCCAGTATTATTTAGGAAGGCTAGAGGAAGTCAGCCAGTGTTATTTAGGAAGGCTAGAAGGGAAGGCAGCCAGTGTTATTTAGGAAGGCTAGAAGGAAGGCAGCCAGTGTTATTTAGGAAGGCTAGAAGGAAGGCAGCCAGTGTTATTTAGGAAGGCTAGAAAGAAGGCAGCCAGTGTTATTTAGGAAGGCAAGAAGGAAGGCAGCCAGTATTATTTAGGAAGGCTAGAAGGGAAGGCAGCCAGTATTATTTAGAAGGCTAGAAGGAAGTCAGCCAGTATTATTTAGGAAGGCTAGAAGGAAGTCAGCCAGTGTTATTTAGGAAGGTAGAAGGGAAGGCAGCCAGTGTTATTTAGGAAGGCTAGAAGGAAGGCAGCCAGTTTATTTAGAAAGGCTAGAAGGAAGTCAGCCAGTTTATTTAGGAAGGCTAGAAGGGAAGTCAGCCAGTGTTATTTAGGAAGGCTAGAAGGAAGGCAGCCAGTGTTATTTAGGAAGGCTAGAAGGGAAGGCAGCCAGTGTTATTTAGGAAGGCTAAGAAGGAAGGCAGCCAGTATTATTTAGGAAGGCTAGAAGGAAGGCAGCCAGTATTATTTAGAAGGCTAGAAGGAAGTCAGCCAGTATTATTTAGGAAGGCTAGAAGGAAGTCAGCCAGTGTTATTTAGGAAGGCTAGAAGGAAGGCAGCCAGTGTTATTTAGGAAGGCTAGAAGGAAGGCAGCCAGTTTATTTAGGAAGGCTAGAAGGGAAGGCAGCCAGTATTATTTAGGAAGGCTAGAAGAAGAGCTTAGACCAGTAATGTATTTAGGAAGGCTAGAAGGAAGGCAGCCAGTATTATTTAGGAAGGCTAGAAGGGAAGGCAGCCAGTGTTATTTAGGAAGGCTAGAAGGAAGGCAGCCAGTATTATTTAGAATGAAAGGCCATAGGAATAGAAGAAGGCAGCCAGTATTATTTAGGAAGGCTAGAAGGAAGGCAGCCAGTGTTATTTAGGAAGGCTAGAAGGAAGGCAGCCAGTATTATTTAGGAAAGCTAGAAGGAAGCAGCCAGTGTTATTTAGGAAGGCTAGAAGGAAGGCAGCCAGTATTATTTAGGAAGGCTAGAAGGGAAGGCAGCCAGTGTTATTTAGGAAGGCTAGAAGGAAGGCAGCCAGTGTTATTAGGAAGGCTAGAAGGAAAGCAGCCAGTATTATTTAGGAACTAGAAGGAAGCAGCCAGTATTATTTAGGAAGGCTAGAAGGAAGGCAGCCAGTATTATTTAGGAAGGCTAGAAGGAAGTCAGCCAGTGTTATTTAGGAAGGCTAGAAGGGAAGGCAGCCAGTATTATTTAGGAAGGCAGCCAGTGTTATTTAGGAAGGCTAGAAGGGAAGTCAGCCAGTATTATTTAGGAAGGCAGCCAGTGTTATTTAGGAAGGCTAGAAGGGAAGGCAGCCAGTGTTATTTAGGAAGGCTAGAAGGGAAGGCAGCCAGTGTTATTTAGGAAGGCTAGAAGGGAAGGCAGCCAGTGTTATTTAGGAAGGCTAGAAGGGAAGGCAGCCAGTGTTATTTAGGAAGGCTAGAAGGGAAGGCAGCCAGTATTATTTAGGAAGACTAGAAGGGAAGGCAGACAGTATTATTTAGGAAGGCTAGAAGGGAAGGCAGCCAGTGTTATTTAGGAAGGCTAGAAGGGAAGGCAGACAGTATTATTTAGGAAGGCTAGAAGGGAAGGCAGACAGTATTATTTAGGAAGGCAGCCAGTGTTATTTAGGAAGGCTAGAAGGGAAGGCAGCCAGTGTTATTTAGGAAGGCTAGAAGGAAGTCAGCCAGTGTTATTTAGGAAGGCTAGAAGGAAGTAGCCAGTATTATTTAGGAAGGCTAGAAGGGAAGGCAGCCAGTGTTATTTAGGAAGGCTAGAAGGGAAGTCAGCCAGTGTTATTTAGGAAGGCTAGAAGGGAAGGCAGCCAGTGTTATTTAGGAAGCTAGAAGGGAAGGCAGCCAGTATTCTGGCAAACACCCAAGACATACTCCGTCACGTTAAGTATATTCAAGTTTGTTTTTACTTTTAAAAAAATCTTTGTCATTCAGGTTTACAATGACTTTACACTCAGGCAAATGAGGGTTGGAGGAGGTGGAGGCTAGCTGTACTGGAGGTAGTGGTGGAGGCTAGCTATACTGGAGGTAGTGGTGGAGGCTAGCTATACTGGAGGTGGTGGTGGAGGCTAGCTGTACTGGAGGTGGTGGTGGAGGCTAGCTATACTGGAGGTGGTGGTGGAGGCTACCTA
This sequence comes from Cherax destructor, assembly GCA_009830355.1. Classification (NCBI taxonomy): domain Eukaryota; kingdom Metazoa; phylum Arthropoda; class Malacostraca; order Decapoda; family Parastacidae; genus Cherax; species Cherax destructor. The sequence continues at coordinate 119,769 of WNWK01001289.1, forward strand.
TACTGGAGGTGGTGGTGGAGGCTACCTATACTGGAGGTGGTGGTGGAGGCTAGCTGTACTGGAGGTGGTGGTGGAGGCTAGCTATACTGGAGGTGGTGGTGGAGGCTAGCTGTACTGGAGGTGGTGGTGGAGGCTAGCTATACTGGAGGTGGTGGTGGAGGCTAGCTGTACTGGAGGTGGTGGTGGAGGCTACCTATACTGGAGGTGGTGGTGGAGGCTACCTATACTGGAGGTGGTGGTGGAGGCTAGCTGTACTGGAGGTGGTGGTGGAGGCTACCTATACTGGAGGTGGTGGTGGAGGCTACCTATACTGGAGGTGGTGGTGGAGGCTACCTATACTGGAGGTGGTGGTGGAGGCTACCTATACTGGAGGTGGTGGTGGAGGCTACCTATACTGGAGGTGGTGGTGGAGGCTAGCTGTACTGGAGGTGGTGGTGGAGGCTAGCTGTACTGGAGGTGGTGGTGGAGGCTACCTATACTGGAGGTAGTGGTGGAAGCTACCTATACTGGAGGTGGTGGTGGAGGCTACCTATACTGGAGGTAGTGGTGGAAGCTACCTATACTGGAGGTGGTGGTGGAGGCCAGCTATACTGTGACAGTGGAAGTGGTGGTGGAGGCCAGCTATACTGCGACAGTGGAGGTGGTGGAGGCCAGCTATACTGCGACAGTGGAGGTGGTGGAGGCCAGCTATACTGCGACAGTGGAGGTGGTGGAGGCCAGCTATACTGCGATAGTGGAGGTGGTGGTGGAGGCCAGCTATACTGCGACAGTGGAGGTGGTGTGGAGGCCAGCTATACAGCGACAGTGGAGGTGGTGTGGAGGCCAGCTATACTGCGACAGTGGAGGTGGTGTGGAGGCCAGCTATACTGCGACAGTGGAGGTGGTGTGAGGCCAGCTATACTGCGACAGTGGAGGTGGTGTGTAGGGCAGCCTATACTGCGACAGTGTAGGTGGTGTGGAGGCCAGCTATACAGCGACAGTGGAGGTGGTGTGGAGGCCAGCTATACTGCGACAGTGGAGGTGGTGTGGAGGCCAGCTATACAGCGACAGTGGAGGTGGTGTGGAGGCCAGCTATACTGCGACAGTGGAGGTGGTGTGTAGGCCAGCTATACTGCGACAGTGTAGGTGGTGTGGAGGCCAGCTATACTGCGACAGTGGAGGTGGTGGTGGAGGCCAGCTATACAGCGACAGTGGAGGTGGTGTGGAGGCCAGCTATACAGCGACAGTGGAGGTGGTGTGGGGGCCAGCTATACTGCGACAGTGGAGGTGGTGTGGAGGCCAGCTATACTGCGACAGTAGAGGTGGTGTGGAGGCCAGCTATACTACGACAGTGGAGGTGGTGTGGAGGCCAGCTATACTGCGACAGTGGAGGTGGTGTGGAGGGCAGCTATACTGCGACAGTGGAGGTGGTGTGGAGGCCAGCTATACTGCGACAGTGAAGGTGGTGTGGAGGTCAGCTATACTGCGACAGTGTAGGTGGTGTTGGAGGCCAGCTATACTGCGATATGCTAGAAACCTTCAAAAGTATAGACCTAATTCTTCTGCACAAAGGCAGCAGTAAGACACTAACAAAATATTACAAACCAGGACTACTAACGTCTCACATAAAATTCTTTGAAAGGTTGGCGATACGCCAAACAGAAATTTCATGGAAAAGACTGAGCTACAGAATACAATTCAACGTGGACTCAGAACGGCCAGATTATGCTTGTCACAACTAATAGATCACTAAGTCCTCAAAATGGTTTTGAAACCCGACAGGTTGAAGAATGAGGCACTTGTGTAACATTTGGGTATCTTTGAGGAAACGTTTCGCCAGCCAGTGGCTTCCTCAGTCCAATACGGATGAGTAGTATGAGGTAATCAGTCCCTCAGCCTACAGTCGATGTATTCAGTCCATCATTTCTCAAGACTGATGGACTGAACATATTGACTCCAGGCTGAGGGACTGATTACCTCATACTCCTTCTCATTTTCCTCTGTTATTGTTTGTATTGAACTAAAGAAGCCGCTGGTTGGCGAAACGTTTACTCAATAAAGATTCCCAAATGTTCCAAAAGTAAATCATTAAGTCAAAATTACGAAGTCTTTGAAAGAAAAGTAAGACAAAACGTAACATTATTAAAAAAAAATCAAAGCTGATCAGAGAAAACGTCGAGTATCCCCAGGCACAGTCTTGGTGCCTTCATTCCCCAGGCACAGTCTTGGTGCCTTCATTCCCCAGGCACAGTCTTGGTGCCTTCATTCCCCAGGCACAGTCTTGGTGCCTTCATTCCCCAGGCACAGTCTTGGTGCCTTCATTCCCCAGGCACAGTCTTGGTGCCTTCATTCCCCAGGCACAGTCTTGGTGCCTTCATGTCTTATCACTATAGAAGATATGGTCAAATCACTATCATCCTTTGCAGACGATATCAAAATAAGCACGAAAGTCGCCTCGGCAGGAGTCGCGGAAATATTGCAGAGAGATATCAGTTACTTCCAATGTACAAGGGAAAAATGTCTTGAACTGTACGTAAGTGCTTCTTCCCCTATCTTACCCCTATCCCCCATACTATTACAATAGGGGAACAGTGAGTCAGTATCTGAGTGAGTCAGTATCTGAGTGAGTCAGTATCTGAGTGAGTCAGTATCTGAGTGAGTCAGTATCCACTAACAACAAACATCAGAAATATTGCCGGAACATGTGGAGAAGTTTTTTAAGATGAAACCTGACCACTACCTGTGTGAAGTGCCGGATCAACCTGGCTGTGATGGCTATAGGGGCCCGTGGACCGACAACAGCAACAGGCTGATTGAATAGGAAATCAACAGAAAAACCTGGCCCCAGGCCGGGCTCCAAGGGTAGAAAAACTTTCGAATGAAGGAGGGTTGTGGAGGCCAGCTATACTGGCACACTGTAGGGAGGTACATCAGTGGAGGGTTGTGGAGGCCAGCTATACTGGCACACTGTAAGGAGGTACATCAGTGGAGGGTTGTGGAGGCCAGCTATACTGGCACACTGTAGGGAGGTACATCAGTGGAGGTTGTGGAGGCCAGCTATACTGGCACACTGTAGGGAGGTACATCAGTGGAGGGTTGTGGAGGCCAGCTATACTGGCACACTGTAGGGAGGTACATCAGTGGAGGGTTGTGGAGGCCAGCTATACTGGCACACTGTAGGGAGGTACATCAGTGGAGGGTTGTGGAGGCCAGCTATACTGGCACTCTGTAGGGAGGTACATCAGTGGAGGGTTGTGGAGGCCAGCTATACTGGCACACTGTAGGGAGGTACATCAGTGGAGGGTTGTGGAGGCCAGCTATACTGGCACACTGTAGGGAGTACATCAGTGGAGGTTGTGGAGGCCAGCTATACTGGCACACTGTAGGGAGGTACATCAGTGGAGGGTTGTGGAGGCCAGCTATACTGGCACACTGTAGGGAGGTACATCAGTGGAGGGTTGTGGAGGCCAGCTATACTGGCACACTGTAGGGAGGTACATCAGTGGAGGTTGTGGAGGCCAGCTATACTGGCACACTGTAGGGAGGTACATCAGTGGAGGGTTGTGGAGGCCAGCTATACTGGCACACTGTAGGGAGTACATCAGTGGAGGGTTGTGGAGGCCAGCTATACTGGCACACTGTAGGGAGGTACACATCAGTGGAGGGTTGTGGAGGCCAGCTATACTGGCACACTGTAGGGAGGTACATCAGTGGAGGGTTGTGGAGGCCAGCTATACTGGCACACTGTAGGGAGGTACATCAGTGGAGGGTTGTGGAGGCCAGCTATACTGGCACACTGTAGGAGGTACACATCAGTGGAGGGTTGTGGAGGCCAGCTATACTGGCACACTGTAGAGGTACACATCAGTGGAGGGTTGTGGAGGCCAGCTATACTGGCACACTGTAGGGAGGTACACATCAGTGGAGGGTTGTGGAGGCCAGCTATACTGGCACACTGTAGGGAGGTACACATCAGTGGAGGGTTGTGGAGGCCAGCTATACTGGCACACTGTAGGGAGGTACACATCAGTGGAGGGTTGTGGAGGCCAGCTATACTGGCACACTGTAGGGAGGTACACATCACTGGAGGGTTGTGGAGGCCAGCTATACTGGCACACTGTAGGGAGGTACACATCAGTGGAGGGTTGTGGAGGCCAGCTATACTGGCACACTGTAGGGAGGTACACATCAGTGGAGGTTGTGGAGGCCAGCTATACTGGCACACTGTAGGGAGGTACACATCAGTGGAGGGTTGTGGAGGCCAGCTATACTGGCACACTGTAGGAAGGTACATCACTGGAGGGTTGTGGAGGCCAGCTATACTGGCACACTGTAGAGTACACATCAGTGGAGGGTTGTGGAGGCCAGCTATACTGGCACACTGTAGGGAGTACACATCAGTGGAGGGTTGTGGAGGCCAGCTATACTGGCACACTGTAGAGGTACACATCAGTGGAGGTTGTGGAGGCCAGCTATACTGGCACACTGTAGGGAGGTACACATCAGTGGAGGGTTGTGGAGGCCAGCTATACTGGCACACTGTAGGAGGTACACATCAGTGGAGGGTTGTGGAGGCCAGCTATACTGGCACACTGTAGGGAGGTACACATCAGTGGAGGGTTGTGGAGGCCAGCTATACTGGCACACTGTAGGGAGGTACACATCAGTGGAGGGTTGTGGAGGCCAGCTATACTGGCACACTGTAGGGAGGTACATCAGTGGAGGGTTGTGGAGGCCAGCTATACTGGCACACTGTAGGAGGTACACATCAGTGGAGGGTTGTGGAGGCCAGCTATACTGGCACACTGTAGGGAGGTACACATCAGTGGAGGTTGTGGAGGCCAGCTATACTGGCACACTGTAGGAGGTACACATCAGTGGAGGGTTGTGGAGGCCAGCTATACTGGCACACTGTAGGGAGGTACACATCAGTGGAGGTTGTGGAGGCCAGCTATACTGGCACACTGTAGGGAGGTACACATCAGTGGAGGTTGTGGAGGCCAGCTATACTGGCACACTGTAAGGAGGTACACATCAGTGGAGGGTTGTGGAGGCCAGCTATACTGGCACACTGTATGACACAGAATGAAGCAGCGAGGGTACTAAGTGAGGAGGCAGGCACAGCACACACTAGAAGGCAGGCACAGCATACACTAGGAGGCAGGCACAGCATACACTAAGAGGCAGGCACAGAACACTAAGAGGCAGGCACAGAACACTAAGATGCAGGCACAGCATACACTAGGAGGCAGGTACAGCATAACTAGGAGCGGCAGGCATACACTAGGAGAGCCAGCACATGAGGAGGCACAGCATACACTAGAGGCAGGCACAGCATAACTAGGAGGAGGCACAGCATACACTAGAGAGGAGGCACAGCATACACTAGGAGGCAGGCACAGCATACACTAGAAGGAAGGCACAGCATACACTAGGAGGCAGGCACAGCATACACTAAGAGGCAGGCACAGCATACACTAAGAGCAGGCACAGCATACACTAGGAGGCAGGCACAGCATACACTAGGAGGCAGGCACAGCATACACTAGGAGGGAGCACAGGAGACACAGTAGCGGACAGAGGGAGGGGAGTCTGATGAAACCCACTGGAGACAGCTACACTAGGAGGCACAGCATACACTAGGAGGCACAGCATACACTAGGAGGCACAGCATACACTAGGAGGCAGGCACAGCATACACTAGGAGGCAGGCACAGCATACACTAGGAGGCAGGCACAGCATACACTAGGAGGCAGGCCAGGACGGGTCCTTGCCTGGGTCTTCTCCATATGGTGGCCCGGCAAAACTAACAGCCAGGCACCTGTTTCATGAGCTCTATACTCGCAACTCTACTCGAGGTCAGGCAGCAACAGCTTTCCTGATCAAGCAAGCTGTTGCTGCCAGCGGCCCGCGAGCCTAAACAGCCACCAAACTGGCTGATCTAGCACCTGCTACATGACTGGTTTACCTTCTTGAATGCTTCCTGAAATATTTGTTCCAGTCACAGACGAAGGAAAAACCTGCAACTTCTCAAGATATTTACTGATTACAATCAAAGATTAGGTGAGAAATCGATCACTATATTCAGAGTTCATTTATGAAACATGATTTAAGAATATACAATACACAATGTACAAAACTTAAACTAGCGAAGTTGGGAGGTTAGGTAAGGTTCGCAAGGAAAAAGGACAAGTGTTTCCTGACCCGTAGTTGGATGGAGCTTTTGGTTATTTGACGGAGGCCTTCCGCTGACTTACCGGTCCACCCCTTTAAAATTATGGTTTTGATTATAACCATTTCATGTACTGGGGAATCTTGGACCACGCGTGTTAACCTCTTCTCTAATCGTGCCCGTGGCGCCCTACTTGCCCCTGGGTTATTATGCACATCCTTCCATATATCTCACTCCAGTAGGTTGTTATGGTGGAGTGCAGATTGGGACTTGATCCTCGAGGATTTTATAGAGAGTAAGTTGTAAGTGGTTTAGGACGTCCCCAGTGAAGTCGCTTTATTGGCTCTATCCCGGTACCAAACCATCACTATACATTTTCCAGCTCTGATATCTCTCGTGTCTTGCAAGATGCTGGGAGATTACAACTCTCTCAGTCACTGGTGTGACAGAGAGAGGGAAGGGGGAGAGAGAGAGAGAGAGAGAGAGAGAGAGAGAGAGAGAGAGAGAGAGAGAGAGAGAGAGAGAGAGAGAGAGAGAGCCGTCTTCACAGTCTGACAATACTGGATGTAAAAAAAAAAAAAGGTGCGAAGTCAATGTAAACACATCAAAAATACGAATCAAAAGGTGTAGTTGTTGGTGTCAGAAGTGAGGTAATGGTTGACTAGTGTGAGGAGTCCAGCAGTCACTGTCATGGCAAGAGCAGACAGTAGCAGCAGACTCCTGTTCAATAAAGACAGACAGCAGCAGATTTCTTAGTAAGGCTATCTGCTGAGCACCAAATTCTCTCTAGCAAACCTCTAACCATGTATAGATAGTTCAAATTAGGATAGTATAGGGGAAGGCTCACTCCCCTCCCTACACTCTGGCAACAAGTGGGTGAGCAGTTTCCACAACGTAAGAAGAACGTGCACGTCAAAGTGGTTCAATAATGGTCCACGACGGAGCGAAAAAACAAATAAGAAAAAATCATGAATAAGACTGGCAAGGATGGATCTCTGGGACACTTCACCATTAAAGTGTACTGACACCTCTCTTACACTTCACCATTAAAGTGTACTGACACCTCTCTCTTACACTTCACCTTGCTTCATATTGCCCAAACATCGTGAACATGCGATACAAGATGTAAATTAACCACGGGGAAGTTGTATGATAGCTCTAGGCCTTTCGTGTTGCAATCAACACATCAGCAGCTTGCAATGTTGTAGAAAAGAGGAGGAAGTGCAAACAAATACGATTAGAGTGGTCGTCTTTGCAAGACGACCACTCTGTCTCAGTTATTGAATAAATAATTGAAGACTTCCAATACATTTGTTAGGCATGAAGCATTGTTGTGAAATTCACGTTGATTTTCGGTTCTTAGTTATGTTTCTGTAATTTTAGTCTTGTCCTATTAATTCTGATTTACTCCATGATGTTTAACTTGTTACTTTCCTTCTAGTTGATGGTCCTCTGAGTCATGTATACAGTGTCCCTGTTGAGTTCTTCAGTCTTTCCATATCTAAGCTGCTGCAACATGTCACCACTGAACGTCATGTTTCCCGCTGCCCACTGGAAATACCTTGAGTATACCTGAAGGGGATTTCGGGGGTCAACGCCCCCGCGGCCCGGTCCGTGACCAGGTCTCGCGGTGCTTATGTCTTCTACCATAGTAACTTTCATGCTTAGTTTAGTGTCATCTGTTAATGAAGATACAAAACTGTGACGGGTGTTTTTACCTATGTCTGCTATGAGCATAAGAAACAACAGAGGTGCCAGGACGGTGTCTTGCGGTACTGAACTTTTCACCTCGCTAATGCTGCATTTTGCATGTATTGTGTAGAAACAAAGAAATTATCGTTAATTTTAAAAGCTCCCGATTTCGCTAATATTTAGCGTGTCAGACTCATGTCCTGAGACAAATGTTAGGGCCTGACAATGTTCGTTTCACATTCACTTGTAAACGCAGAGGTATTTCATTAACAGAGCCAAACATTGTTCCAGAGAAAGCTTGTTCAGCAACATGTTTCCTTTAATCAATGTTGTGTTCAGTAGGTCACTGGGATCTAGTTGATTGCTGTGTAGAGTATTATCATCATCCTTTGTTGTTGTTTGTGTGTGTGTGCTCTCCTTGCTCTCACTTATTTACCCTCCTGACAATGTCAATACGTAACACTGTTGCCAGTGATTGTGTGTACTAGTAGCTTACTTTGAGCACAGACCCTCAGTATACATCATGAGTTGGTGACGCCAGCAGTGGGTGAGTGAAGGCCGGAGTGGTAACTCTCATGGGTCACTGCAGCACCAGGATCACACAGCGCTGCTACCCCGGCCTAGTGCCAAGCTTCATTGTTGAGTGTCTGTCAACAAGGCTGTTGCTGTTGTCGACCCAATGGCCCATAGCCATTACAGCTTGGTTGATCTAACACCTGGCGGGGGTGGCAATCCAGTTTCTTCTTGAAAACGTCTACATTTGATATGGCAACATTTCTATTATCTGCTGGTAGCATATATAAGATTCTTGGAGCACGGATACTGACACAGTGTTCTCTTATTATACTCAAGGCGCCCATATTTTTCACAGAATTTATTTTACACTTCCTACATTTCCTCCGGTACGTTCTTATGGTACTGAGTAGATATGGAACCTAGGCCTCCAGTATCTTCAAGTTGTATACTAGGTCTCTCTCTTCGCTGTAGAGGGTACATTCTTAATAGTTTGAGGCGATCCTCATAGTAAACAATGCCTATACATTTTCCAGCTCTGATACCTCCCCTGCCTTGAAAGGTGATGTCAACACGGGACAATATTCTAGATGCGACTGAACAAGTGATTTCAAAAGTACCATCATTGGCGTTATTTTCTGTTCTGAAAGTTCTCATCTGGCCTTTGCCAGAAAACGACAGGGCCTGCCTGCCTTAACTTGGCATATCAAACATTATTATTCCGAAGTATTTCACCTGTTTCTGATGTTCTATGAGATGGTTAGTTTGTACTCACTTATATGTGGTTGGAGGGGTCGATTCACAGCTCCTGACCCCCGACTCTTCGCTGGTCGCTAATAGGTCCACTCTTTCCAGGTTCCAAGAGCCTTATCGTACTTCTACTTACAGCTATATATGTAACCTCCTCTACCTCACTCTCCAGATTGTTCTACTTCCTGACAACCTCGTTGAGGTCTTCATTCCTCCATTATCCATTAGAAGAATCTGTTGATATGTATTTGAAGTTTTTCCTATGTCTTCTACCGAGGTGACCTCTTACCGTAGTTATTTTGGTATCGTCTATAAAAGATGATACGAAGCTATGTTTAATGCTCTTATTTACGTCTGATCTGAAGGTAAGAAACAGTAATGGAGTTAGAACCGCCTCTTGGGGTACTAAATTGTACTTTGGTGAGACGAGTCAACGTTCTGTTTACCACCAGTCTCAGTGATCTCTTTCAAATTTAACTCTTTAATTCCCTACCTTTTCTCTTATAATTGTGACCACATTTTAGGAGCTATTACTCCATCATTGATTTGTCAAATTCCTTTGCAAAATACCTGCAGATATTTTCTCTTCCTTCCAAGGCCTCCATAATTTTGTCACAGTGATGTAGATAAATGGTTCACAAACACACAAGTTGATAAATTAGACATATGTGCAACACTTGAATATCTTTACCTGTGGAAACGTTTCGCCACACAGTGGGTTCATCAGTCCAATACAAAGAAGAATGGTGAATATCAGAAGTTGTTTGAGGTAATCAGTCCCTCAGGTAGACTCTGGTGTTTCACCTACTCTAAATCTCTTCTCTGGTGAACACTGAGTGCTCCCGTTAATGCAACTTTACATTCCTTCTAAAAAAATAATAAAAGGCATTCCAGGAAGCCGGTACTGTATGCCTCAATATGTTTATTTTCTTTTCGAAATGTAAAGAATTTGTGTTATGTCAGATGTAGTTTTTAACGTCAGCTGAATTGATGGAAAACTATCAGAATGTTTAACTGTGACGGCGTCGATACTCACTCAACATTGATTCATGTTCTTCTTCAGGATTTCGCTTATTTGTTGTTGTTGTCATCTGCGAATGAATCTCAGTTGAGAGTCAATACTGGAAGCTGTTTCTCACTTGGATTTGGAATATGTGATAAAAGTATTTTGCATTTTTTAAATTTGAGTTGTTCTTCGTTCCTTTTTCTTTTCTTCTGTCTAGTTTGAATGTTCACTTTCTTTTTTTATATCTGTAATTTCTCCGGGTAAATTTGCTTTGACGTGTTATTTATTGCTTATTAAGGAAGTCAACAACCTTCCTCCTTCTTCCCAACTTCTTCATAAACACGTCACTAAAAACTGCAGTCCTGCTACAGTGCCTGTGTCTGGCACTTAACACTGTGACCTCACTGCAGTCCTGCTACAGTGCCTGTGTCTGACACTTAACACTGTGACCTCACTGCAGTCCTGCTACAGTGCCTGTGTCTGGCACTTAACACTGTGACCTCACTGCAGTCCTGCTACAGTGCCTGTGTCTGACACTTAACACTGTGACCTCACTGCAGTCCTGCTACAGTGCCTGTGTCTGACACTTAACACTGTGACCTCACTGCAGTCCTGCTACAGTGCCTGTGTCTGGCACTTAACACTGTGACCTCACTGTAGTCCTGCTACAGTGCCTGTGTCTGGCACTTAACACTGTGACCTCACTGCAGTCCTGCTACAGTGCCTGTGTCTGACACTTAACACTGTGACCTCACTGCAGTCCTGCTACAGTGCCTGTGTCTGGCACTTAACACTGTGACCTCACTGCAGTCCTGCTACAGTGCCTGTGTCTGGCACTTAACACTGTGACCTCACTGCAGTCCTGCTACAGTGCCTGTGTCTGACACTTAACACTGTGACCTCACTGCAGTCCTGCTACAGTGCCTGTGTCAGCACTTAACACTGTGACCTCACTGCAGTCCTGCTACAGTGCCTGTGTCAGCACTTAACACTGTGACCTCACTGCAGTCCTGCTGCAGTGCCTGTGTCTAGCACTTAACACTGTGACCTCACTGCAGTCCTGCTACAGTGCCTGTGTCTAGCACTTAACACTGTGACCTCACTGCAGTCCTGCTACAGTGCCTGTGTCTAGCACTTAACACTGTGACCTCACTGCAGTCCTGCTACAGTGCCTGTGTCTAGCACTTAACACTGTGACCTCACTGCAGTCCTGCTACAGTGCCTGTGTCTGACACTTAACACTGTGACCTCACTGTAGTCCTGCTACAATGCCTGTGTCTAGCACTTAACACTGTGACCTCACTGTAGTCCTGCTACAGTGCCTGTGTCTAGCACTTAACACTGTGACCTCACTGCAGTCCTGCTACAGTGCCTGTGTCTGGCACTTAACACTGTGACCTCACTGCAGTCCTGCTACAGTGCCTGTGTCTAGCACTTAACACTGTGACCTCACTGCAGTTATCTTGTGTTGCAGAGTGAACATCTTACAAGACAGTTGTGGCAGTTGTCTTGTGTTGCAGTGAGAGCCTCTTATAAGACGGTTGTGGCAGTTATCTTGTGTTGCAGAGTGAGCATCTTATAAGACGGATGTGGCAGTTATCTTGTGTTGCAGAGTGAGCATCTTATAAGACGGTTGTGACAGTTATCTTGTGTTGCAGTGAGCATCTTATAAGACGGTTGTGGCAGTTATCTTGTGTTGCAGAGTGAGCATCTTATAAGACGGTTGTGGCAGTTATCTTGTGTTGCAGAGTGAGCATCTTATAAGACGGTTGTGGCAGTTATCTTGTGCTGCAGAGTGAGCATCTTATAAGACGGTTGTGGCAGTTATCTTGTGTTGCAGAGTGAGCATCTTATAAGACGGATGTGGCAGTTATCTTGTGTTGCAGAGTGAGCATCTTATAAGACGGTTGCGGCAGTTGTCTTGTGTTGCAGAGTGAACATCTTACAAGACAGTTGTGGCAGTTATCTTGTGTTGCAGAGTGAATATCTTACAAGACGGTTGTGGCAGTTGTCTTGTGTTGCAGAGTGAGCATCTTATAAGACGGTTGTGTAAGTTATCTTGTGTTGCAGAGTGAACATCTTACAAGACAGTTGTGGCAGCTGTCTTGTGTTGCAGAGTGAGCATCTTATAAGACGGTTGTGGCAGTTATCTTGTGTTGCAGAGTGAGCATCTTATAAGACGGTTGTGGCAGTTATCTTGTGTTGCAGAGTGAGCATCTTATAAGACGGTTGCGGCAGTTGTCTTGTGTTGCAGAGTGAGCATCTTATAAAACGGTTGTGGAAGTTGTCTTGTGTTGCAGAGCGAGCATCTTATAAGACGGTTGTGGCAGTTGTCTTGTGTTGCAGAGTGAGCATCTTATAAGACGGTTGTGGCAGTTGTCTTGTGTTGCAGAGTGAGCATCTTATAAGACGGTTGTGGCTGTTGTCTTGTGTTGCAGAGTGAGCATCTTATAAGACTGTTGTGGCTGTTGTCTTGTGTTGCAGAGCGATCATCTTATAAGACGGTTGTGGCAGTTGTCTTGTGTTGCAGAGTGAGCATCTTATAAGACGGTTGTGGCTGTTGTCTTGTGTTGCAGAGTGAGCATCTTATAAGACGGTTGTGGCTGTTGTCTTGTGTTGCAGAGTGAGCATCTTATAAGACGGTTGTGGCTGTTGTCTTGTGTTGCAGAGTGAGCATCTTATAAGACAGTTATGGCAGTTGTCTTGTGTTGCAGAGTGAGCATCTTATAAGACAGTTGTGGCAGTTGTCTTGTGTTGCAGAGTGAGCATCTTATAAGACAGTTGTGGCAGTTATCTTGTGTTGCAGAGTGAGCATCTTATAAGACAGTTGTGGCAGTTATCTTGTGTTGCAGAGTGAGCATCTTATAAGACAGTTGTGGCAGTTATCTTGTGTTGCAGAGTGAGCATCTTATAAGACGGTTGTGGCAGTTGTCTTGTGTTGCAGAGTGAGCATCTTATAAGACAGTTGTGGCAGTTATCTTGTGTTGCAGAGTGAGCATCTTATAAGACAGTTGTGGCAGTTATCTTGTGTTGCAGAGTGAGCATCTTATAAGACGGTTGTGGCAGTTGTCTTGTGTTGCAGAGTGAGCATCTTATAAGACGGTTGTGGCTGTTGTCTTGTGTTGCAGAGTGAGCATCTTATAAGACGGTTGTGGCAGTTGTCTTGTGTTGCAGAGTGAGCATCTTATAAGACAGTTGTGGCAGTTATCTTGTGTTGCAGAGTGAGCATCTTATAAGACAGTTGTGGCAGTTATCTTGTGCTTCAGAGTGAGCATCTTATAAGACGGTTGTGGCAGTTGTCTTGTGTTGCAGAGTGAGCATCTTATAAGACAGTTGTGGCAGTTGTCTTGTGTTGCAGAGTGAGCATCTTATAAGACAGTTGTGGCAGTTGTCTTGTGTTGCAGAGTGAGCATCTTATAAGACAGTTGTGGCAGTTGTCTTGTGTTGCTGAGGCTGGCCGCTACCTCCACTTTACTCAATTAATCTCTAACTGACGTTCTCTTCTCTCTGCCTTTTACACAGTCTGCGACCGTTCCAGCAAAAGTAACTGTGTGCTACCAGCAGCTCCACGGTGCTGGTAGCAACAGTAACTGTGTGCTACCAGGAGCTCCACGGTGCTGGTAGCAACAGTAACTGTGTGCTACCAGCAGCTCCACGGTGCTGGTAGCAACAGTAACTGTGTGCTACCAGCAGCTCCACGGTGCTGGTAACAGCAGTAACTGTGTGCTACCAGCAGCTCCACGGTGCTGGTAACAGCAGTAACTGTGTGCTTCCAGCAGCTCCACGGTGCTGGTAGCAACACTAACTGTGTGCTACCAGCAGATCCACGGTGCTGGTAGCAGCAGTAACTGTGTGCTTCCAGCAGCTCCACGGTGCTGGTAGCAGCAGTAACTGTGTGCTACCAGCAGTTTCCACAGTGCTGGTAGCAACACTAACTGTGTGCTACCAGCAGATCCACGGTGCTGGTAGCAGCAGTAACTGTGTGCTTCCAGCAGCTCCACGGTGCTGGTAGCAGCAGTAACTGTGTGCTACCAGCAGCTCCACAGTGCTGGTAGCAACAGTAACTGTGTGCTACCAGCAGCTCCACGGTGCTGGTAACAACAGTAACTGTGTGCTACCAGCAGATCCACGGTGCTGGTAGCAGCAGTAACTGTGTGCTACCAGCAGCTCCACGGTGCTGGTAGCAACAGTAACTGTGTGCTTCCAGCAGCTCCACGGTGCTGGTAGCAGCAGTAACTGTGTGCTACCAGCAGCTCCACAGTGCTGGTAGCAACAGTAACTGTGTGCTACCAGCAGATCCACGGTGCTAGTAACAACAGTAACTGTGTGCTACCAGCAGATCCACGGTGTTGGTAGTAATAGTAACTGTGTGCTACCAGCAGATCCACGGTGCTGGTAGCAACAGTAACTGTGTGCTACCAGCAGATCCACGGTGCTGGTAGCAACAGTAACTGTGTGCTTCCAGCAGCTCCACGGTGCTGGTAGCAACAGTAACTGTGTGCTTCCAGCAGCTCCACGGTGCTGGTAGCAGCAGCAGTAGTAGCTCTGCAATGGTATCTGAAGTAGCAGCAGTTCTGGGGTGGTAGATATAGTAGCAACTGTATAACAGTACACTTACTGCTCTTGCTTCACTGTGGATACTTTACACACACTGCCGAGTCTGCTGGTCTCTGAAGAGTAATTTCAGTGTGCACAAGTCACATTAACACAAGCGAGTGAAGCCTATATATATATATATATATATGCTAGGAATGTAGAGAGGCGAAATATTCACAACACTGATCTTGCGACGGAGACTCGACCCTACGAACCTTGTGACAGGAACGCAGTGCTTTACCGACCGTACCACACTGGTCCAATACCTTGGCATCACAAGGTTCGTAGGGTCGAGTCTCCGTCGGCCAGAGATCAGTGTTTGTGAATATTTCGCCTGCTCTTGCGAATTCCTAGCATTGTAAAAATCTCTAGTTGTGTCGATGCATGCAGGGGATGAGATGAAAAGCTGTAAGCCTTCCTGCCTGAAAGCTGGCTGCCTTGGGAAAAACGTCTAGCGAAAGCTGGATGCCAAGGTATTGACCAGTGTGGTACGGTCGGTAAAGCACTGCGTTCCTGTCACAAGGTTCGTAGGGTCGAGTCTCCGTCGGCCAGAGATCAGTGTTTGTGAATATTTCGCCTGCTCTTGCGAATTCCTAGCATTGTAAAAATCTCTAGTTGTGTCGATGCATGCAGGGGATGAGATGAAAAGCTGTAAGCCTTCCTGCCTGAAAGCTGGCTGCCTTGGAATAACGTCTAGCGAAAGCTGGATGCCAAGGTATTGGACCAGTGTGGTACGGTCGGTAAAGCACTGCGTTCCTGTCACAAGGTTCGTAGGGTCGAGTCTCCGTCGGCCAGAGATCAGTGTTTGTGAATATTTCGCCTGCTCTTGCGAATTCCTAGCATTGTAAAAATCTCTAGTTGTGTCGATGCATGCAGGGGATGAGATGAAAAGCTGTAAGCCTTCCTGCCTGAAAGCTGGCTGCCTTGGAATAACGTCTAGCGAAAGCTGGATGCCAAGGTATTGGACCAGTGTGGTACGGTCGGTAAAGCACTGCGTTCCTGTCACAAGGTTCGTAGGGTCGAGTCTCCGTCGGCCAGAGATCAGTGTTTGTGAATATTTCGCCTGCTCTTGCGAATTCCTAGCATTGTAAAAATCTCTAGTTGTGTCGATGCATGCAGGGGATGAGATGAAAAGCTGTAAGCCTTCCTGCCTGAAAGCTGGCTGCCTTGGAATAACGTCTAGCGAAAGCTGGATGCCAAGGTATTGGACCAGTGTGGTACGGTCGGTAAAGCACTGCGTTCCTGTCACAAGGTTCGTAGGGTCGAGTCTCCGTCGGCCAGAGATCAGTGTTTGTGAATATTTCGCCTGCTCTTGCGAATTCCTAGCATTGTAAAAATCTCTAGTTGTGTCGATGCATGCAGGGGATGAGATGAAAAGCTGTAAGCCTTCCTGCCTGAAAGCTGGCTGCCTTGGAATAACGTCTAGCGAAAGCTGGATGCCAAGGTATTGGACCAGTGTGGTACGGTCGGTAAAGCACTGCGTTCCTGTCACAAGGTTCGTAGGGTCGAGTCTCCGTCGGCCAGAGATCAGTGTTTGTGAATATTTCGCCTGCTCTTGCGAATTCCTAGCATTGTAAAATCTCTAGTTGTGTCGATGCATGCAGGGGATGAGATGAAAAGCTGTAAGCCTTCCTGCCTGAAAGCTGGCTGCCTTGGAATAACGTCTAGCGAAAGCTGGATGCCAAGGTATTGGACCAGTGTGGTACGGTCGGTAAAGCACTGCGTTCCTGTCACAAGGTTCGTAGGGTCGAGTCTCCGTCGGCCAGAGATCAGTGTTTGTGAATATTTCGCCTGCTCTTGCGAATTCCTAGCATTGTAAAAATCTCTAGTTGTGTCGATGCATGCAGGGGATGAGATGAAAAGCTGTAAGCCTTCCTGCCTGAAAGCTGGCTGCCTTGGAATAACGTCTAGCGAAAGCTGGATGCCAAGGTATTGGACCAGTGTGGTACGGTCGGTAAAGCACTGCGTTCCTGTCACAAGGTTCGTAGGGTCGAGTCTCCGTCGGCCAGAGATCAGTGTTTATATATATATATATATATATATATATATATATATATATATATATATATATATATATATATATATATATATTCTCAGGAAGTGGAAAAATCTGGAGTGATATAGTACAGGCAGGATCCATATACAGCTTTAAGTACGACAAAGCTCTTAGACCAGGGAACGGACCTAGAAGCGACCAGCAAAGAGGCGACTCGACCCCTGAAACCACAAATAAATGAGTGTGCTTACAAACACTCACACACACACAAACACACTCAACCTGACGACACTGAAGGACAAGAGGGATATGATAACGACTTATAAAATATTGAGAGGAATCGACAAGGTGGACAGAGACAGGATGTTCCAGAGATGGGACACAGCAACAAGGAGTCACAGGTGGAAGTTGAAGACTCAGATGAATCACAGGGATGTTAGTATTTCTTCAGTCACAGAGTTGTCAGGAAGTGGAATAGTCTGGGAAGTGATGTAGTGGAGGCAGGATCCATACATAGCTTTAAGAAGAGGTATGATAAAGCTCATGGCGCAGGAAGAATGAGCCAGTAGCGGCCAGTGAAGAGGCGGGGCCAGGAGCTATGAATCGACCCCTGTAACCACAACTAGGTGAGTACACACACACCAGTTCCTGACAAGTAGGTCAGAGGGTTCACATCCCCAGAGACCCACTTGAGTCGCCACACTACACCTCCACCCCAACCACCATCACCATCACCACCACCACCATAACACCCATCACCACCACCACCATCACCACCACCACCATAAATAACAGCCACTACCACTGTATATTACCTTACGTTGATTCCGGGGGACACCGCCCCCTCGGTCTGGTCCCAGACCAGATCGTTGGTGTTAGCTGCAAACAGTCCAACGCATGCACTACAGCCTGGCTGATCAGGAACAAAGCTGTAACTTTTAATAGATTTCGAGGAATTGTTTATCCTATCAGCCATGCCTTGGGCCAAGCTTTCTTGCAGAGTTCCTGTTTAACCAGGCTGTTGTTGTTAGCAGTCTGCTGACCCACACAGCCATCACAATAAGTTAATGAGACAGCGGAGGCAGCCTTCCAATTTCCTCATGAAGACTTGTACATTTGTCGCAGCAATATTTGTGATATCCGCTGCTGCTTACTGTGTGCGTGAGTGAGGAAGGTCGCAGTGAACACAAGTGGGTTTATAAGGTTTGAGGTGCTGTTGGAGTGTACGCGTGGTAACATTTACGAAGGTATTCAGGGAAACCGGTTAGGTGGACATACGTGCCTGCACTCTGAAGGAGGGGTGACGATGCTGCTACTGCTCGGAAGGTCATCTGGCTTACCACACACTTTTGCTAAGACAGTTACTGAATGATGGTGAATGTGTTTCTTTAGGTCACCTAATCTTGGTGGAAGTCGGTCAATGTGTCTAAAAAAAAGTAGTGATGAGTGACAAAAAGTTTAGACAATGAAAAACTGAACATCACATTGGAGGGGAGGAAGTGAATGTATTTAGAAAGTTTTGAGTTGAGGTGTCGTGTCAGTAGTGTTACTGTGTACTTGTGTAGTATACTTCCCAGACACTTTATAGATAGGCTCAGTGGCTAGTTATGACGTCACGAGTCACGCACATGTGTGACGCCAGCCACTCACAAGCCTTCTCAGTTCCCGCTAGACCTAGACTGGACGTAGGCAAGGCTCCTGGGTCTCCCCTCAACTCACATTAATTATACGCCTCCAGACATCCAACGTGTGTATTTCTAATTCCAAAATCTCCTCCGAACCCTACACGACAGTAGGCTGACGGGGTCTATGAAAGACCAGGTGAATCATACAAACACTATAGGGAAAAAATAGGTAGTGTGTTAAGGCATCTTTGGAGAGAAACTTTATGTACGTTAGCAAAAATTATGAATGTATCAGAGTAGTGTGGTAAAGTGTGAGGCAGCGATCTCTTACCAGCCACTAAATGTTATGAATGTATCAGAGTAGTGTGGTAAAGTGTGAGGCAGCGATCTCTTACCAGCCACTAAATGTTATTATTATGAAGTATCCGCCAAGCGAAGTTGTTTTCCTCCAACTTTTATTTCATTTCGCTCATAATACGAGAAGGCTTCTTCCGAACGGTTATTTGAGATAACAAGAAAATACCTCTTCAGCTTGGCTTCAAATGTGAAGTTATTTAATGGAAAGTTCAAATTGGTTTTGGGCTGTGTATGTCCTAATTTGCCATCTTTATTTAAGAAGTTGGGATATTAATGTAAATGTGCTGACTTGTGATGCTCTTCTGATTCCCTTCAAATTTTCAAGGCTAATATTTAACTATATTACAAATTTATGGAAGCAATATGTGCCGCATTCTGCACTATTCCTCTAGCATCAACTGACCTACAGGGGGCTGGGGATGTGCAATACGGGGAACCTCGGTGTTCGAACTTACTGGGCTTCGAACAAACTGAAGTCCAAACAATTCTGTTGAGAAAAAACTGATCCGGTTTTGAACGTTTCTCTGGAGTCCGAATGCGCTGGCTTGTTTAAAATTAAGTTGTAAAAAAACTTTACAGGAAAGCACTGTTTCAAAAGTGCTTTGAAGTGACCTCTGACACTGACCTAACTCTCAAAGACTTTCGGGAGAGTCAGTTCAACATCCTCCAGTGTGTGAGGCTGATAATTATAATTAAAGCCTGGGAAATACTGTTTCCCACATCCAACTTTTCGCACTTCCAACACCATCTAGGAGCCAATTAAGTTTAAACACCGGGATTCCACTGTGTGTGTGTGTGTGTGTGTGTGTGTGTGTGTGTGTGTAGTGTGTGTGTGTGATATATATATATATTTTTTTTTTTTTATTTTTTTTTTTTTATATTTTTTATTTATATATATATATATATATATATATATATATATATATATATATATATTTTATTGTAACCACGAACGAGTGGTATTGATCAATAACAACACTGCGATAGCCAGGGTTCGAACCCATGTTGTACGGGCCCGTCATTGTGAGCGAGAACCACATGACGCCTTAACCCACAGGACCACCCAATCCTACAAGAACCAAGCACACAGCACAGAGCTGTGTGTTTTACCTTGGTCCGAGGACATACGGAGGTGTGGGAGCTTTCAAGCTAATTTCAATCTCATCCCTGTTTGGTGTACTAGCCTACGAGCAGTATTTATATATTATTGTAACCACGAACGAATCAACAACACTGTGACTAGCCAAGGAGTCGAACCCATGCTGCTTTGGCCCACCTCATGGTGAGCAAAAGACATATGACGCTCTAGTCCCGTGGTATATATATATATATATATATATATATATATATATATATATATATATATATATATATATATATATATATATATATATATATATATATATATATATATATATAGAGAGAATGGATGAGAGAATAAAGGAATCTTGATGCCCATGATGCCCTCTATCTCCTCCCAAGGTGTCTTACTCTGCCAAGACTCACTTTCTGAGGTGCTCACCCTCTTTTGACAACACAACACTCAACGAATATGACTCACTCCTGAGATCAATCTTTAAGAAGACACTGAATCTGTCACTGGAAGATCAGCACTGGGATCAAGCAACCCTCCCAGTGCGACTGTGACTATAGTGGTGCACAAAGCAACGCAGGTAGCTTTACCTGCATTTCTGTCTTCGTGTTTGGCTTCCAATAGATTAGTCAAAGGAGATTGTCCCTGAACGCTTGTGAGGTACGGTACGAGCTCAAGACCCCAGGTTTATTGAAGCAGCCGTGGGGTGGGACATCCTGGCAGACTCCTCCAGTAGACCAGCTCCTCCCAAAGAGCACAAACAGTCCCACTGGGACAAACCGATCATGGAAAAAATCGCTAACAAAATGCTCACCAACACTTCAGGAAAGGACAAAGCTCGTCTCCTAGCAGTGAAGGCACCACATTCAGGAGATTTCCTTCTATCTGTTCCCAATTCCTCCCTGGGCACTCGACTCGACCCACAGGCCATTCGGATTGGTGTTTCTCTTCGCCTAGCCGCCCCAATACTCTCCGAACATAGGTGTATTTGCGGCAGGGCGACGGCTGATCAATTCGGACTTCATGGTCTTGTGTGTCACACATCAGAAGGGAAGTATGCTAGACATGAGGAGGTCAACGACATCATAAAGAGAAGCCTCGCCACAGCCCGTTGCCCAGCTCAATGGGAACCCCAAGAACAGAGGTCTGACGGAAGTCAAAAGCGTCCTGATGGAGCCACCATGCTACCTGGAAGGATGGTAAGCAGATTGCTTGGGACTACACCTGTGCTGCCACATTGACAGACACCTACTTCCCATACTCCGTAGCTGAAGGGGGTAGAGCTGCCAGCCACAGGGAGACCCAGAAGACCCACAAATATGAAGGCCTTCCTTCTTGCTATAACTTCATCCCAATAGGGTCGGAGACCCTTGGAGCATGGGGCAAGCTGGGTGAAAAACTCATCATAGAAACAAAGGACCACCGGGCGGCCAGCTTCCTCTTTTAGAGACTGAATGTTGCGATCCAGAGGGGAAATGCCTGCAGCATTCTGGGCACGCGGCTCACTGCCGTTGAGCTGGACGAAGTACTCGAGATGTAGGTCTGAGATATTATCTATGTTGTTCTACTCCCTATTGTATTTTTGTCAATATATTTTGTCTTTAAATAAAGTCTACACAGAATATAGAATATAGGGGTGGTAGGAGAAAATATTCAAACAGCTTCAGGGAAAACCTTGAGTTTTCCCTGAAGTAAGTTTATTCTTTTCTCTGAGGATGAGGGTCCCCAGCACAGTTCCAGAGGTGGTACCTCCTATATATATATATATATTATATATATATATATATATATATATATATATATATATATATATATATATGAAAAACAACCACGGGGACTAGATTGATAGCTCTAGGCCTTTCGTGTTGCAATCAAAACATTTTCTGCAATTTTGCAAGCTCCTGATGTGTTGATTGCAATATGAAAGGCCTAGAGCTATCATTCTACTCCCCCCATGGTTATTTTGCATCTTGTATTGTTTGGTATATATATATACCACATCGGCCGATGTGTTAATAAAAAAAAAAAATATATATATATATATATATATATATATATATATATATATATATATATATAGAGAGAGAGAGAGAGAGAGAGAGAGAGAATGTTCGGTGTGAGTGAGATAGCCTCACATACCAACAAAGACAATGTATAAAAGGCCTGAGTCAAATGGGTCATAAAAGGTGCAGGTGCATTAAGCAGATGAGACACAATGACAACATTAACAATAAGAACAGCAGCTGAAGCTGCACAATACAGCGGAGTGAACAGCATTAATAACGTCACTCAGCAGCTAGCACAGCACTAGTAAGCGGACACCCTGACTGCAACATCACAGCACAGCAAGATATACAGCATCAAAACTAACAGGAACAGTACTTAGCAGCACTAGAGAGGTGGCTGACAGCAACAATAACAGCTGCAGCACTAGAGGTGGCTGACAGCAACAATAACAGCTGCAGCACTAGAGGTGACTGACAGCAACAATAACAGCTGCAGCACTAGAGGTGGCTGACAGCAACAATAACAGCTGCAGCACTAGAGGTGGCTGACAGCAACAATAACAGCTGCAGCACTAGAGAGGTGGCTGACAGCAACAATAACAGCTGCAGCACTAGAGGTGGCTGACAGCAACAATAACAGCTGCAGCACTAGAGGTGGCTGACAGCAACAATAACAGCTGCAGCACTAGAGGTGGCTGACAGCAACAATAACAGCTGCAACACTAGAGGTGGCTGACAGCAACAATAACAGCTGCAACACTAGAGGTGGCTGACAGCAACAATAACAGCTGCAACACTAGAGGTGGCTGACAGCAACAATAACAGCTGCAACACTAGAGGTGGCTGACAGCAACAATAACAGCTGCAGCAACAGCACTAGATATAACAGACTGACAGCACCAACAATAACGGCAGTAAAACAGCACTAGTGATAACAGACCGACAGCAATAATAAATAGCAGCAGCTACATAACTAGTGATAACAGACTAACAGCACCAATAACAACGACAGCAACAGCAGCACTAGTGATAACAAACCGACATCAACAATAATAGCAGACAGACAGTACTAACAATCACAGTTGGTAGCGTCCTAGTTCACACACTGAGAGTCCGCAGATCGATCTCCGGCATGGGTAGAAACGTTGGGCATGTTTCCTTACACCTGCTGTCCCTGTTCACCTACCAGTAAGTAGGTACCTGGGTGTTAGTCGATTGTCGTGGGTCGCATCCTGGGGGGGACAAGATTAAATTAAGTTTCCCGAAATGCTGTGTATAACCAGGGGTTTCTATATACTAGTATGTCACTGATATTAGTTAAGTCTGTAATAATTGTCTTGTGTACTTGTGGAATTATTGTTATTATTATATTATAGATAATAGACTGACAACACAAACAATAACAGCAGCAAGAACACTAAAGATAACAGTACCTTCAATAACAGCAACTGACTGACAGCCCAAACAATAACATCAACAACAAAAAAGCACTCGAGATAAACGACTTGACAGCGCCAATAATAACAGCAGTAACAACAGCACTAGAGATAATCTGTAGTCTCACTAGTAGGCTACCTGTAATTTTATTTATCTACCTGCAGACTTGTGATCTACCTGTAGACAACAAAACTACAGGTACATTACCCGTATTTTTGTATGCTGGAGCCAACCTGCAATCTTATTTGCAGTCTACCTGCAATCTTATTTGCAGTCTACCTGCAATCTTGCAGTCTACCTGCAATCTTACTTGCAGTCTACCTGCAATCTTATTTGCAGTCTACCTGCAATCTTATTTGCAGTCTACCTGCAATCTTGCAGTCTACCTGCAATCTTATTTGCAGTCTACCTGCAATCTTGCAGTCTACCTGCAATCTTGCAGTCTACCTGCAATCTTATTTGCAGTCTACCTGCAATCTTGCAGTCTACCTGCAATCTTACTTGCAGTCTACCTGCAATCTTGCAGTCTACCTGCAATCTTACTTGCAGTCTACCTGCAATCTTGCAGTCTACCTGCAATCTTACTTGCAGTCTACCTGCAATCTTACTTGCAGTCTACCTGTAATCTACATGTAGTCTTCGTGTAGTCTATTTCAGGGGTCACTGCCCCCGCTGTGGCCTGGTCTAAAACCAGGCCTCCTGGTTGGCAGCCTGATCAATCAGGCTGTTAATGCTAACAGCACGCAATACAACGTAGGCACCACAGCCTGGTTGATCAGTAACTTGAGGGTCACGAGAGAGACACATGTGTAATACCTGTGTATCTTAATAAAGATGTCCAGGTGTCATACATGTGTTTGCTCACCACTGTAATAATATAGACTGATGTGCCTCATGGCATCTTTCCACTAAGATATGGCACTGAGATCAGTATCTCAAAATATGCCAGAAGCATTCAGGAAATGTATTCAGGTTATCGACACTAAAGTTTGGAAGCCGTCTGGATGAGTCATTCATCAATAATATTAGCAAAATTCACACATACAAAGACCAAAAAGTGTCCAAGTCTTTCTCAGAATAGGATATACCAACGTTTTAGGTGAGTAGCTGATGAGAAAAGGCATTCTCTAATTATATCACAGGGGTCGAAGCCCCCGCGGCCGGTCATAGACCCGGCCTCCCGGCGGAGCAAGGCCTGATCAATCAGACTGTTTAATAAAAATAGCAAACTTGAACTTATAACCCATAATTAACGTAAGGCTTTGAGAAAACACCAATGCTAAGTCTGAAAGCTAAAGCTACTTGATAAGACACGTGTGCAACAGTTAACCTTCTTCAGTCGAGTACAGGGCAGGCAACACAAGCAGTAGAGATGTAAGGACGATATAATCAGTCCATCAGCCTTGAAGACGTTGTTTTGAGGTGGTCAGTCCCAGACTATGGAACAACACTCTTCTTCAGGCTGAGCAACTGACCACCTCAAAACTACATCTTCAAGGCTGATGGACTGATTAAATCTTTACATCTCTACTGTCACCTCTGTACTCGACTGAAGAACCTACTGTGTAGACGAAACGTTTCTGAATAAAGATACCTGTTAGACACGTATCTTACTTATTAACTTGTCGGTATTATATAGCATTATGATGTTCAATGAAAAGCAACTTAAGGAGAACAATGTCATCAGCATGAAGTATCAGTCATTAAACACTGAAACAATTCACAAGAGACGCACTATCTTATTTAACCAAAAACAAAACGATATTTTAAAAATAAAATACGCAAATTATCACCCAAGTATTCCAATAATAATTCCAAGCTTCTTCTTAAGTAGGACACACCAGTGGTGAACGTCTCAACACAATCAGAAGAGGCTTTCCAGGTTATCCCACAGAGTAAAGAATACGACACTTGACCATCTTTATTGCACAAAGACAATAATTCCATAAACTTTCGCTTATTTACATTAAACCAGCGCTGAAAAATTTGATACCGATCGGATGAAGCATTCTCAGGTTATAAACTAAAAACTTGGAAGCAAAAAAATAATGTGTATCGGGGATACTTAATAATATTAATAACGGTTGATGAGACTTAAAGTTTCTCTTGTTTGCTCGGCAGTGTTACCTTCCCGCCGGCCTGGTTAGTCAGGTTATTGGTGCTAGCAGCATGCACTGCAACATAAGCATCTCAATACCATCGACACTTGTAATAAAAGAGACCAATTAACTTCCTGCGCAACGCTTAGCTGGAAAAAATCTGAAATTTTATTCTGGCAGATAGTTTTATCTTTACACTCAGGCTGTTGAAAACTATTTGTCACTTGCAACCCTAACAGGAAAAGTGGGGGTAATGAGCAGCCACTGAGAGAGAGAGAGAGAGAGAGAGAGAGAGAGAGAGAGAGAGAGAGAGAGAGAGAGAGTCAGCTGTGTGGTAGCACTGACATTGCTTGTGCTTTCGACCGAGTGTGGCACCAGGGCCTCTTGGCAAAACTGCAAGCACTGGGAATTGCAGGCTCTACGCTGTCTCCTCAGTGGTTACCTTCATGGTAGATCTCTAACGGTAGTTCTCAATGGAACAGAATCAGCAAGATAACCTATTGGGGCAAGTGTTCCACAAGGAAGTGTGCTTGGGCCATTGTTATGGAATGTCTACTTCAATGACCTTCATCTCATCCCAGAATCACATGCATATGCAGACGACTGTACTCTGATATTTACTTATCCAAGAGAAGAAATGCCAACTGCTCTTAGCTACATCAATCACCAGCTAAGAGCTATATCAGCTTGGGGAAACCGATGGCAGGTAACATTTGCACCTGAGAAAACAAATGATGGTCTCTAGGCACCATGATGGTAATGCCGAAGCAGTAGTAAGTATGAATGGGAGGGTGTTGGTATCTGGGGGAAGAAGTTGATATCCTTGGGGTGACATTTGACTCGAAACTGACCATGAAGAATCACGTTGTAAATCTTGCAAACAAGGCAGCCAGGCAGCTTACAGCACTTCGACGTATTTCGCATCTGCTTGACAGTAGGGGTTGCAAGATTCTGTATGAGGCACAAGTATGCTCACACCTTGAGTATGCTCCATTTTCTTGGTTTGCCTCCCCATCCCCTCTCATCTGCGACTGCTTGACAGAGTAGAGAACAGAGCAAGACGTCTCATCTCTCGACTGGACCCAGCCTCGATAGATCTGTCATTTCAGCAGAACCTTCAACACAGGAGGGATGGGGGTGGCCTTACTGTTATGTTCAAGGCCAACATTGACAAGGTACCACACTTGGCTCCACTTCGAAGACAGTGAGAAGCAAGCTTCTATACCACAAGACGGGCAGAAAGCAGCAACGTCACTCTGGTTGTACCCTTCTCCAGAACATCACTTCATCCGAGATCATTTATCCCCAGGATGACTCGAGTCTGGAACACATTCGTACAGTATTATGATGTCAACGAGATAAAGTCAGTTGATCAAATGAAAATGCTGGCCCACAGATGGCTCCAACTTCATCCTGTTCCCTACTTGTATTTTTCATAACAATAAAAATGCTTTCAAATGAGTTGATGTAGGTAACAGCTCTTAACTTGTCAATAAAGTTAGGAATCCTTAACTTGTAAATAGCTTGTCAATAAAGTTAGGGATCCTTAACATAACCTTGTCAAACCCTGTGTAAACAAAAAAAAGAGAGAGAGAGAGAGAGAGAGAGAGAGAGAGAGAGAGAGAGAGAGAGAGAGAGAGAGAGAGAGAGCGCCGAGAGCAAAAGGTCATTTAGTGATGTGTGCAGCAGTAAAAGGTTTCACACACACGTGCATGTGTACCAAATACCAGCAAAAGTAATATATAAAAGCAGGGAAAACCGTTCCCAGCAAACTAAAAATCAGTAAAACATGAGAGAGAGAGGGGGGGGAGAAGAGGGAGAGGAAGAGAGGAGGGTAAAGCAGCCGAGGTATGGTAGAAAGCACATCTCACAGCGGAGGCAGCCTCCCACATGTATGAATAATGGAGTGGTGTGAGGAACAATGTGACACCTGCCACCCCTCCCAGACATGCTTTATTGACGTCTTGCTGCCACCATAAAGTCATGGCCACCCCTGACATGCAGCTGTCAGGCCTGGCTCTGCTCTGGGACCCCACGCAACACCAAGGCCAGGGCGAGACGGTACAAGAACTATCTCATGACTCACGACCAGCCAGGCTGTGGTTCGTACGTTGGACTGCGTGCAGCCAGCAGTAACAGCCTGGTTGATCAGGCTCTGATCCAACATGAGGCCTGGTCACAGACCGGGCCCAGGGCGTTGAACCCTGGAACTCTCAGGATGCAAACAACCATAACCATCTGAGTGGGTTTTAGAACCTGCTGTATCAGAGAGTCTGGAGCTTTGAGACTCTGATCGTGGGTTCTAACCCCACCTGTGGTATGGTTTGACTATCTCATCCCGAATGTCTTTCTGTATACCTGTGATATACCTATGACCGGTTTTCACAATTTTCCTACTCCCACAGCCAAGCCCAGGGCTAGACTTGTCTGGTGCTTGCCTGCTCAACCAGACTGTTGCTGTTGGCAACCCGCTGGTCTACATACATGACAGCCGGGATGATTTGGCACCTGGCCTAGATACTGGTCGAGTTTCCTCTTGAACAATTCTACACTTGTTTCTGCAGTGTTTCTGATATCTTCTGGTAGAATGTTGAATACTCTCGTCCACGGATGTTGATACAATGTTCTCATGTTGTGCCCGCGGCACAGTGTTGTTATGGTAGGGAGGTTTGGTACGAGGCTCTCAAGGAACTACCTTTTTATCATTTTTATCTTTCGCCTCTGCTCCAGAGAGTACATATTCACAACTTTTAGACATTTCTAGTAGTTTAAATTCTTCACTGGCTTTATGCAAGCTATGGTTGCGCTGAAGTATCGGTGGTATCGGTTAATTTTGATGATACCAATATCCATCCAAATTTGAGTTTCAGTATCAGCAAAAAAATTTGGTCTCCCTCCTTACTAATGCAGTAAACGGAGGCAGCAACACCAGATACTTGTCCAGTCCAGAGAGAACAAATGGTTGCAACAGTAGCATCATGGACAATATTTGTTTTGACAATATCTCAGTATCCACCTCGACATACATGACAGCCTGGATGATCTGGCACTTGGCCTAGATATAATATTTGCCTTATTCTGTTCTCTCAACGACACGACAGTTGACACTATTACACCCTGGTCCTTCACATGTTTGTTTTTCTATTTGGTGGTGATCCTATGTTTTGTGTTCCTCTTGAGTTCTCATTTTTATCATATCTGAGCAACTAGAATTTGTCACCACTGAACACTATGCTCAGTGAAAAGACTTTGCATAATCAAAAATGCAGATAACTATATACAGCAGATATTGTGGAAGCAGATGTAGATAAAAATACTCGCCATAGCTTCGTATCATCATTTGCGGATGATACGACTATAAAGTATTCTCAGTAGAAGACACCGAATAAATGTAAGGGGATACAGTCTTGTAGTGGTCAGTAGAAAAGAGCTCAGAAAGGCAAGAGGATATAAATCCTCTTTCATTTTTCGGTGTCTTCTACTGAGGATACTTTCATGATAATTTTCGTATCATCGGCAAATAATGCGAAACTGTGACGAGTGTTTTATGTCTGCTATGAAGATGAGGAACAGCAAAGGTGCCAGGACCGTGCCTTGGGGTACCGAGCACGGTAACTTTTCCAGTTATACCAACTAACTCCATTTTATGTGTTATCACTCCATGATGGCATTTGTCAAAATGCATGAACCTGAAAGACGTCTTCGGGGTCAACATCCTGGCAGCCCGGTCCCAGACCAGGCTTCCTGCTGAATTAAGACCTCATCAATCAGACTCTTACCACTGGCCGCGCGCAGTCCTAAACCACAACTCGGCTGATCAATGTACTTTTTGTTTTCTTCCAAGGCCTCCGTAATCCTGTGATAAGGTTGCAGCAGCTGTGACAAGCATGATCGTCCACCTCTAAATACATATTGGTTTGGTTTGCGTAGATCATACTTTTCATACAGATTGCAATCTGGTATCTCTCTAAGACTTTGATGTGTGATGTTACCTTGCTTGTAAATTGTTGCCGGTGCTCTACCGTCTTCTTTGTGAAGAAGAGCTGTCTGACCTTTATAACTTTTCCGATATTTCACCTTTTCTAAACTCTTCCTCCAGAGAATAATGAACGCTCGTGCTAGTTGTATTTTTCAATTGTTTATTAACAAGCAGCTCCAAGTGCAGTGTGTGGGCATCTTATCACTTTCTTTTCCAAGTCTATGAGATTAGTGCTTGTGTCATATATGATTTATAGGGAAAGCCAGATTAATAAAAAAAATCTGCATCCATCACCCAAGTCCCGCCTCATAGATTGTTGAACATTGATAAATACATCATTAGTATAGGAACCATCTTTGAATAATAGGCCAAATATACAGGTGGTTCGTGCTTTGACTTTTGCATATCTATAGAAATATTTTGGGTTTCCTGCAACTTGCTGGGCTCCCGTTGTGCTTCTTCCATCTAGTATGAATGTTGAAATTTATGCTTATATCATTATTCTCATGATTTTGATTACCTTCCCTTGTCTGTGACACATTCTCTTTTTCAAGCAGTTCAATAATCCTTTTTTCTTCAGTACATTCTTATAGCTTCTGCTTCTCTAGAGTCTATATGATCTTCTCGTAAGTTTTGTCGGCGTAACAATACAGAATCCTAGGAAATGTCTGTTAAGTCTTTGTTTATTTTGTCACGGTCAGTTCTGTGAGTGTTGAAGTTAAATATACTGAAAATCCATTCTGGATGGTTATTACTACTCTCCATGACTGCAGTATTTGATTGTAATTCTGTGAGGTTATTATCTGAGTATATTACACTTATGATTGTCGCCTCTGATTAGTTCCTCGTTCTCCCTGAACATCTGGTCGAATGTATTCTCTTTTCTAGCAGATTCCATTATCTCTTGGTTTTGGGCAGACTTTTCAGAGAACCTGGTTAGATGTCTTGATGTTCCTCTCTTGGTGTAGCGCGCTACAAGGCACTGTTTCCAATACAACACTGGTGTTTACCAGCTTCGTTTCGCTAGCATCTTCCACCCTGTACCTCTCTCCCTATACCTATCACCATGTAAACCTTTGATATACCTTTGACGAGTTCCGAGAGTTTTTATACTCTCTCCTGTGACACCTTCCTCTGTACGTGGTTTCCCCTGCGTCGCACTCTTCCCCTCATGAACTTCTCTAGCAGACTGCTGGCTGTTTAAGTTTCTGTTGGCAAAATCTGTAATGTTACTGTTAAAAACTGGTGCCCCTGGTGTTGATGTCGTGCCGAATAGGTAAAATTGGTCAATTAGCAGGAACTCATTTAAAATTTTCTCTAATATAAGTTTAAAAATATTTTTTTCATTCATGTTATTGTAAAAATTAATAATTTAGTACCAAAAGAACCTTAGAAAACTTACCTAATCTTATTATAACAAGCGCAATTTCATTTAGCCTAATCCAACTAAATATATTTTAGATAAGTTTACAATAATTTAATAATAAACAAACGCAATGAAATATATATTTTTCCCTTAGGTTAAGAATGATTTTTGTGAAATTATTGCATACACAAATTTTCGCTTGCCTTATTCGGCAAGAAAGCGTTGCTATTTAGGCCAAAATAGCAAGTTTTACCTATTCGGCACGACACTGACAATGCAATTAATGTCCGAGATGACGATGTTGGTGGACACACACACACACTTGCAGCGACACTATCAAGTATGATTAGTGGAAACTTATGGAGAAAAAAGTGAGACTGAAGCAGAGAAGAGAGACTAAGGAAGAGTAACTATATATGAAAGAGGTTAAAGAGGAGGAAGGACTGAGTATAGATGAAGGCATATTTTACATGGAAGTGCTTGCTGGCATCATCGCATCCCCCCCGCCTGCTCTTACAAACACTCTACAACTATTCTAAAAGAGCATTAAAAAAGTTAATGAACCCAGTTAGCGTCACACACTAGTTCAATAAATTATTGTGAACACAACATAAACTTGTCAATGAACAAAAATCACATTGACACAGCAGCAACACAATGTAAAATATATACAGAGACTGTATATATTTCCCTCTCCGTCTGAGATCATCTTCAGGCGTACAGAGAAGCTAGCTGCCCACTGGCTTACGCGACGGTCTGGAGTTTTGAGACTCTCTGACCGCGGGTTCGAACCCCACCCGTGGTATGGTTTGTTTGCAATCGTGTCATTACGATTTCGTGAGTCAAGCCTTGTTTACTATGTTGTAGTGAGCAGATCTGCTGTAAACATGTTGAAGGAAGGTGGGTGGTGAGGGAGGTGGGTGGTGAGGGAGGTGGGTGGTGAGGGAGGTGGGTGGTGAGGAGGTGGGTGGTGAGGGAGGTGGGTGGTGAGGGAGGTGGGTGGTGAGGTATGTGGGTGGTGAGGGAGGTGGGTGGTGAGGGAGGTGGGTGGTGAGGGACGGGGGTGAGGGAAGGAGGGGGTACCGCTAAACTTGAACAATGACTGGATTAGTTGAACACCAGGAAAGGTTTAATTTTGAGAAGGACCTACCTTAAATGGGCCAGTAGTTAAACAAGACACAATGCGGGTTATGTCATTTTATTGATAACAAGTTTCGTCCACCAGAGACTTTATCAATTTACACATAATAATGTCATAACCACATTGTGTGTTGTAGAGGTCTGAGGACACAATTGTAATCAAAGATTTGTTAAGTTATACCATGAAATAAGGAAAGATCCTGGACTTCACCTTACGAAAGCAGACAAAACAAATGCGATAGTAATTATGCACAAGGTAGATTATAGGAGAAAAAATAAATATGATATTATGAGGCAGGGAAACTGCCGCACCTGTTAAGTCTGGAGTTGGGATGAATGTCTTGATGGTGAGTGTTGTAATCATCTTAGAGATGGGACTGGTGGACAAGAACCACCACATGCTGACTCCATCCCCAGGAACACTGGTCATACTGGATTACTGAGAACGATCTCACTTGAACTCACCTTATAGACGCGTCCTTACAGACCCTGCCTTAAAGACCCTGCTTTACAGACCATGTAACCTTATAAACTCCGCCTAGACCATGAAGTTTTACAGACCGTGCAATGTTATACACCCTACCTCATAGACAATAAAGCTTTGTAGACCCTGTAACCTTATATACCCTGGAATCTTACTGTCCCCTGCCTTATTGAGCCTGCAACCTTACAGACCCTGCCTTACAGACTCTGCCTAATTGATCCTGCAACCTTACAGACCCTGCCTTATTGATCCTGCAAGCTTACAGACCATGCCTTATTGACCCTGCAACCTTACAGACATTGCTTTATTGACCCTACAACCTTACAGAACTTGCCTTATAGATCCTGCAACCTTCCAGACCCTGCCTTATAGACCCTGCCTTACAGACTCTGCTTTATAAACCCTGTCTTACAGACTCTGCTTTATAGACCCTGCCTTACAGACTCTGCTTTATAGACCCTGCCTTACAGACTCTGCTTTATAGACCCTGCCTTACAGACTCTGCTTTATAGACCCTGCCTTACAGACTCTGCTTTATAGACCCTGCCTTACAGACTCTGCTTTATAGACCCTGCCTTACAGACTCTGCTTTATAGACCCTGCAACCTTGCAGACCCTGCCTTATAGACCCTGCAGTCTTAGGAGGTAAGACGGGAATGCTTTTCTCCTGGAGCAGTCAACGTGCACAAGATAATGACACACTTCATTCACCACTAACATATAAGTCAAGTATAAGAACGAGAAATACGAGCAGAATATTTTTTTAACGTATATAGCGGAAGGTTCTTGGAATATACAAGAGTTCACTGCATAGAAAGATGATGCGGATGTATTTAGAAATAACAGCAGTGGTGTGTGGAAAAAATGGAAAACACGAATAAAAATGAAAACAAAACATGAACAATAGGGAAGGTAGTTCTAACCTTAGTTTAACTGACCAAAACAAAACAAATACTGTGTCAGAAATGACTAGTACCTCTCAATGTATATATATACTGATAGTAGTACCTCTGTGTGTGTATATACTGACAGTAGTACCTATGTGTATATATACTGATAGTGCCTCTCACTGTATGTATATATATATATATATATATATATATATATATATATATATATATATATATATATATATATATATATATATATATATATATATATATATATATATATAGTATGTACTCACCTAATTGTGCTCACTCTAATTGTGGTTGCAGGTCGAGACTCAGCTCCTGGCCCGCCTCTTTCTCTGTCCGCTACTGGGTCTCTGCTCTCCCTGCTCCATGAGCTTTATCATACCTCGTCTTAAAACTGTGTATGGTTCCTGCCTCCACTATATCTTTCTAGACTATTCCACTTCCTGACTACTCTGTGGCTGAAGAAATGCTTCCTAACATCCTTTGACTCATCTGAGTCTTCAGCTTCCAGTTGTCCCCTTGTTTCTGTTCCTCTGGAACATCCTGTCACTTCTACCTTGTCAATTCCGCAGTATTTTGTATGTCGTTATCATGTTCCTCTGACCCTTCTTTCCTCCAGTGTTGTTAGTCCTATTTCCTCAACCTTTCTTCATAGGACAGACCCCTGAGTTGTGAACTAACCTTGCCAAACCTTTGCACTTTCTCTAGTTTCTTTACTGCTTGACCAGGTGGGGTTCCAGACTGGTGTTGCATATTCTAGTATGGGCCTGACGTACACGGTTTACAGTGTCTTGAACGATTCCTTGTTAAGGTAAGGTGTGTGTGTGTGTGTGTGTGTGTGTGTGTGTGTGTGTGTGTGTGTGTGTGTGTGCGTGTGCGTCATGCCTAAAACATATAAAACACATCTTTGGCTATGGTGATACAATGAGTCAATGGGTAACTCACGGTGGGTATGTAGGGAGGAGTCACTCACTGGTGACGGGTGAGGCCGGGCTGCAACACTCATCCTCACTCACCTGCAATAAAAAAACATATCAAGATTACCACACAGTTTGAAGAGTAGGTATGATCCGTCCCTGCTGCCCAAGAATCAGTAAATCCAGGCGATAATGGTTAATATACGGAATCAGCCAGACGAGTGTGTTACCGGCATGGTTGTTTGTTGTTGTAGGTTCGCCGGTATGGTCGTCCAGGATATCAACACTCACATGCTGGGCGTGTTGGGATGTGGTGGTGTTGGGATGTGGTGGTGTTGGGATGTGGTGGTGTTGGGATGTGGTGGTGTTGGGATTTGGTGGTGTTGGGATGTGGTGGTGCTGGGATGTGGTGGTGCTGGGATGTGGTGGTGCTGGGATGTGGTGGTGCTGGGATGTGGTGGTGCTGGGATGTGGTGGTGTTGGGATGTGGTGGTGTTGGGATGTGGTGGTGTTGGGATGTGGTGGTGTTGGGATGTGGTGGTGTTGGGATGTGGTGGTGTTGGGATGTGGTGTTGGGATGTGGTGGTGTTGGGATGTGGTGGTGTTGGGATGTGGTGGTGTTGGGATGTGGTGGTGTTGGGATGTGGTGGTGTTGGGATGTGGTGGTGTTGGGATGTGGTGGTGCTGGGATGTGGTGGTGCTGAGATGTGGTGGTGCTGAGATGTAGTAGTGCTGTTGGTTCTCCCCACTTCACTACAACGAAGGCATCCCAGATCAGAACTAAAATAAGAACTTATCGCTTCGTCTGGAAGACGTCCAAGGGTTTGTTGCAACGTCCCCGAGCACGAACATTACACTAAGTTGACGAGGGAGGAGCAAGCAAGTTCTGTTTTCTAATGTATCGAGTTAATTGAAGAAGACAGGAAAAATAGCCAGGATAACCACTATACTGACTGGATATATGAGAGCAAAACTGCATTAAAGAATAAAGAGTCACAATACCGCGACTGGAACAATTCACTTAGGGGAGGACGTTAGGATAGTCTCTTCCAATCTTTTCTTGATGTCTTTAACAATCTTGCTGTTTGTGACAAGTTCAAAGATTAATGGGACTCTAACTGCTTCCGTTCCTTGATGTTCATGTCCACCATCTACGGCAAGGCAATGCACTGTGGGATGCACATTCACTACTTTTCTTACCATGCTCCTTCTGTCAAGACAAGAAAAGTGTTCTTGTTTCTCTCTTCCTTCGTGTCCTTCTCATCTGTGACTCTCAGTTCCTTGCTCAGAAATATTCACAGCTCGTTTTTTCGCCTTGGCTACCCTTCTAATTTCATAAACTCTGCCTACTCATATACTAAACGAATTTCACTCCTAAACACACCTCTGTTATTTGCCTTCTCAACATTTCCTCTCTGTCCTATAGATATCAAGTTTGCTTTTCGTCAGACTAATATCCTTCGCGCTAATCTTGTTCATACTTCCCCTCTTGTCACTGATGCTTCAGGAGTCTACTACATTTCCTCTCCAATACTTTGGTGAAACTGGCTGTTCTCTTCCTGACAGACTTATAGGGCAAGAAAGAAGTGTTAGCCTCGCCGAGATCACAGTCATCTATGAACTGGTCGTCTGATAAAACTGTCTACCCCTCTTCTAGCCTTCAAAGACGCCGTCTTGTTGAAGCAGCTCTTATTACAACTTTCCTAACATGAATCTTAGTTCTGGCTTTGTTTCTGTACATGGCTGCCTTTTCCACTAAGTTGTCAAAGGCTTTAATCCTCAGAACACCCGTGACTTGACCTAACCTTTGCCACCTCTTGCTTTCCTCTTCATTTGTCTTCTGTATTTTTTCCCCATTCTGCCTTGGTGGGTTTTGTCCTGAGGGTTCTTGTTCAGTGGTAGTTTTGTCCTACGCTCGTGGGCCACCAGTTGTCCTCCAGCTTTATACCTTCTCTACCTTTTTCTCACCCAGTTGTAAGTTCACAATCGTCCTGGACTGACAGAAACATCATCCTAACGGTTCTCTCCTAATTGCGGGTTTTAGAGAACAAGAATGTATTCGTAAGACTTACAGAAATACTGGAATACATCTCTAGGAGACTTTTTTATGTCTTCTGTAAACTAACAAATACTGCACCAAGCCCATCACCATGAATACATACAAAGGGCAGCTCCCACATAACACATTTACATATTTCGATTTTCCGTTAGCTGTGACTTATGGAATCTGTATTGCCTACTGATTCAATTGTTTTTGAATTTGCACTAGAACTGGGGTCAGCCAAATCTCTGAAATATATGTGATGATTGGCGCACTGGTCTTGTGCACTTCGTTGATTAAGTAATTTATTTCTTCGCTATCTGCAATATAGTGATTATAATTATAACCATAATTTTTAAAGGGGTGGACTAGGCCAGCGGAAGGCCTCGGTCAGATGACCAAAAGCTCCAGCTGCGGGTCATCATATGATTAAGACCCGCGTCAGGAAACACTTGTACTGTTTCCTGACGAACCTTACTACCCTAACATCTACCTGTAGAGTGTTCCCAGGGTCTGATCCCAGACCAGTCACGGAGCTTTCTTGAACTTTGAGTCTACAACATTTATTTCACACTTAATGAGTTGATGCAGTGTTCGCTAGTTCACAGAGGCCAGATAGTCTCTTCAGAGATGTCGACCAATATCCCTGTGATCCTTACAAATGCACTTTTACCTATCACACATCAAGTAAATACAATGGTTATGCAGATCTTGCATGTTTCCCCACCAACCATCTTAGTGTCAATGTTGCAGCAAGTAAAACAGTCACAGCTGCTGCTAGATTCTAAGAAGACCAAGTGTAAACATCAAATATTGTTTGGGAGACTCAGCAGTTACAGCCAAACCAGGAGGAAGCTGATACAGGATTTATGTTACACTGTATACATAACATTGCAGGAAATGTAGATGGCATCACCAGATGACAGAAATGTTTTCCTCCATTTGTTTGCCCAACAAAAAACAAAAGAAATATGGACATAAAAGTCCAAGATTTAAGTGATTAACTATCTGATAGAAGTGTGCCTGATCGGTTAAGTTGTCAACAAGAGCCTAGCTGATCAGAGGCAACAAGGAAATCTGGCTAGGCTTCGTGGGTGAAACTTTCAATCAGTTCCTGACTAGCCGGGCTTTGGCTTGTACATTCAACTGAGTGTGGCCTGCAGTAACAGTCTGGTCGATCAGGCCTTGATCCACCAGGAGGTCTGGTCTGTGACAGGGCCGCAGGGGTGTTGACCTCAAGAAACATGGATGTTGACCCCCGGAACCCCTTCCATATAGTCTAGTTAAAAACCAGTCACAAATAAAGAGAACCTCCCAACTGCTGCTGTTTACAATATCAAGTTGCCTACATCCCCTGCAATAGTTAAAACAGGATGTGATACAGTTTCATTAAAAATATCTTGAACGGTGAGACATGTAGTCAGGGCTAGCCAGATTACATGTGGTGGGAGGCTACATCTGCGCCTCTCCAGTTACAACTCGGGGTCTGGCTGGCGCTGAAGGCTGACGTAACTAGGTGAAGTGTAAGAGGTGCAGTTGAAGGTTGTAGTAGTAGCTAAATCGTTCAATTAACTTGGCAGAGCATGAGAACCCTTCAGGAGGGTGGTGTGCCAGGCTGAAGTCACCAGGAGGTAAGACCTAGATTAACGGGCAATGATAAGGGGCAGGTGATGAGAGGGGAATAACGGGAGCTTGATTACAGGCAAGGGGAAGATGAATGAAAAGGGGAAAGAGGTAATGGGGAGGCGAAGGGAGAATGCAGTGGTGGTGGTATTTGATTCGTCAGGAAATATTAAAAGCAGTGAGAGAATAGTGTGGGTAGCCAGGCGGCTGTTGCTGCTCCAGCCTGACACACAATAACAACTCCTTACCTTACTTGTAACCCCATACTCAACACTCAACTACTGCCACACTCAACACTCAACTACTGTCACACTCAACACTCAACTACTGCCACACTCAACACTCAACTACTGCCACACTCAACACTCAACTACTGCCACACTCAACACTCAACTACTGCCACACTCAACACTCAACTACTGCCACACTCAACACTCAACTACTGCCACACTCAACACTCAACTACTGCCACACTCAACACTCAACTACTGCCACACTCAACACTCAACTACTGCCACACTCAACACTCCACTACTGCCACACTCAACACTCAACTACTGCCACACTCAACACTCAACTACTGCCACATTCAACACTCAACTACTGCCACACTCAACACTCAACTACTGCCACACTCAACACCAACTACTGCCACACTCAACACTCAACTACTGCCACACTCAACACTCAACTACTGCCACTCAACACTCAACTACTGCCACACTCAACACTCAACTACTGCCACACTCAACACTCAACTACTGCCACACTCAACACTCAACTACTGCCACACTCAACACTCAACTACTGCCACACTCAATACTCAACTGCTGTCAAACTCAACACAACTACTGCCACACTCAACACTCAACTACTGCCACACTCAACACTCAACTACTGCCACACTCAACACTCAACTGCTGTCACACTCAACACTCAACTACTGCCACACTCAACACTCAACTACTGCCACACTCAACACTCAACTGCTGTCACACTCAACACTCAAACTGCTGTCACACTCAACCACTGTCATACTCAACTACTGTCACACTCAACCACTGTCACACTCAGCAACCACTACTACACGCAACATCCACTATCACACTCAACTACCACTACCACACTCAACATGCACTACCATAATTAACATGCACTACCACACTCAACATGCACTACCACACTCAACATGCACTACCACACTCAACACGCACTACCACACTCAACAACCACTACCACACTCAACAACCACTACCACACTCAACATGCACTACCACACTCAACCACTACCACACTCAACAACCACTACCACACTCAACAACCACTACCACACTCAACATGCACTACCATACTCAACATGCACTACCACACTCAACATGCACTACCACACTCAACAACCACTACCACACTCAACATCCACTACCACACTGAACATGCACTACCGCACTCAACATGCACTACCACACTCAACAACCACTACCACACTGAACATCCACTACCACACTCAACATGCACTACCACACTCAACATGCACTACCACACTCAACAACCACTACCACACTCAACATGCACTACCACACTCAACATGCACTACCACACTCAACATGCACTACCACACTCAACATGCACTACCACACTCAACACGCACTACCACACTCAACAACCACTACCACACTCAACAACCACTACCACACTCAACAACCACTACCACACTCAACATGCACTACCACACTCAACATGCACTACCACACTCAACATGCACTACCACACTCAACATCCACTACCACACTCAACATGCACTACCACACTCAACAACCACTACCACACTCAACATCCACTACCACACTCAACATCCACTACCATACTCAACATGCACTACCACACTCAACATCCACTACCACACTCAACATCCACTACCATACTCAACATGCACTACCACACTCAACATGCACTACCGCACTCAACAACCACTACCATACTCAACAACCACTACCACACTCAACATCCACTACCACACTCAACATGCACTACCACACTCAACAACCACTACCACACTCAACAACCACTACCACACTCAACATGCACTACCACACTCAACATGCACTACCACACTCAACATGCACTACCACACTCAACATGCACTACCACACTCCTTTGATATACCTTTGATATACCTTTGAAGAGTTTCGAGAGTATCTACTCTCTGAGCCCGGCCATGGGCCAGGCTCGTCTGGTGCTTGCCTGGTCAACCAGGCTGTTGCTGCTGGAGGCCCGCTGCCCCACATATCCATCACAGCCTGGTTGATCTGGCACCTGGTGAAGATATTTGTCCAGTTTCCTCTTGAAGGCTTCTACACTGGTTCCAGCCGTGTATCTGATATCTTCTGGTAAGATGTTGAATAGTCTGGGACCCCGGATGTTAATACAGTGCTCCCGTATTGTCCCCACCGCACCCCTGCTCCTCACTGGGTTTATTTTACACTTTCTCCCATATCTCTCACTCCAGTATGTTGTTATGGCAGTGTGCAG
Source organism: Cherax destructor (assembly GCA_009830355.1). Lineage (NCBI taxonomy): Eukaryota > Metazoa > Arthropoda > Malacostraca > Decapoda > Parastacidae > Cherax > Cherax destructor. Next base: position 160,087 of record WNWK01001289.1, read on the forward strand.
ATTTGGGACCAGGCCCTCAAGTACTTTCCATGTATATATTATCATGTATCTCTCTCTCCTCCGCTCCAATGACGATGAGAGTAGTGTGGCAGGTAATATAGAAGATGAGAGCAGTGTGGCAGGTAATATAGAAGATGAGAGCAGTGTGGCAGGTAATATAGAAGATGAGAGCAGTGTGGCAGGTAATATAGAAGATGAGAGTAGTGTGGCAGATAATATAGAAGATGAGAGTAGTGTGGCAGGTAATATAGAATATGAGAGTAGTGTGGATGGTAATATAGACGATGAGAGTAGTGTGGCAGATAATATAGAAGATGAGAGTAGTGTGGCAGGTAATATAGAAGATGAGAGCAGTGTGGCAGGTAATATAGAAGATGAGAGCAGTGTGGCAGGTAATATAGAAGATGAGAGTAGTGTGGCAGGTAATATAGACGATGAGAGTAGTGTGGCAGATAATATAGAAGATGAGAGTAGTGTGGCAGATAATATAGAAGATGAGAGTAGTGTGGCAGGTAATATAGACGATGAGAGTAGTGTGGCAGGTAATATAGACGATGAGAGTAGTGTGGATGGTAATATAGACGATGAGAGCAGTGTGGCAGGTAATATAGAAGATGAGAGCAGTGTGGCAGGTAATATAGAAGATGAGAGTAGTGTGGCAGGTAATATAGAAGATGAGAGTAGTGTGGCAGGTAATACAGAAGATGAGAGCAGTGTGGCAGGTAATATAGAAGATGAGAGTAGTGTGGCAGGTAATATAGAAGATGAGAGCAGTGTGGCAGGTAATATAGACGATGAGAGTAGTGTGGCAGGTAATATAGACGATGAGAGCAGTGTGGCAGGTAATATAGAAGATGAGAGCAGTGTGGCAGGTAATATAGAAGATGAGAGTAGTGTGGCAGGTAATATAGAAGATGAGAGTAGTGTGGCAGGTAATATAGAAGATGACAGTAGTGTGGCAGGTAATATAGAAGATGAGAGCAGTGTGGCAGGTAATATAGACGATGAGAGTAGTGTGGCAGGTAATATAGAAGATGAAAGTAGTGTGGCAGGTAATATAGAAGATGAGAGTAGTGTGGCAGGTAATATAGACGATGAGAGTAGTGTGGCAGGTAATATAGAAGATGAGAGTAGTGTGGCAGGAAATATAGACGATGAGAGTAGTGTGGCAGGTAATATAGACGATGAGAGTAGTGTGGCAGGTAATATAGAAGATGAGAGTAGTGTGGCAGGTAATATAGACGATGAGAGTAGTGTGGCAGGTAATATAGACGATGGGAGTAGTGTGGCAGGTAATATAGAAGATGAGAGTAGTGTGGCAGGTAATATAGAAGATGAGAGTAGTGTGGCAGGTAATATAGAAGATGAGAGCAGTGTGGCAGGTAATATAGAAGATGAGAGCAGTGTGGCAGGTAATATAGAAGATGAGAGTAGTGTGGCAGGTAATATAGAAGATGAGAGTAGTGTGGCAGGTAATATAGACGATGAGAGTAGTGTGGCAGGTAATATAGACGATGAGAGTAGTGTGGCAGGTAATATAGAAGATGAGAGCAGTGTGGCAGGTAATATAGAAGATGAGAGTAGTGTGGCAGGTAATATAGAAGATGAGAGTAGTGTGGCAGGTAATATAGAAGATGAGAGTAGTGTGGCAGGTAATATAGAAGATGAAAGCAGTGTGGCAGGTAATATAGACGATGAGAGCAGTGTGGCAGGTAATATAGAAGATGAGAGTAGTGTGGCAGGTAATATAGACGATGAGAGTAGTGTGGCAGGTAATATAGACGATGAGAGTAGTGTGGCAGGTAATATAGAAGATGAGAGTAGTGTGGCAGGTAATATAGACGATGAGAGTAGTGTGGCAGGTAATATAGACGATGAGAGTAGTGTGGCAGGTAATATAGAAGATGAGAGCAGTGTGGCAGGTAATATAGAAGATGAGAGTAGTGTGGCAGGTAATATAGAAGATGAGAGCAGTGTGGCAGGTAATATAGACGATGAGAGCAGTGTGGCAGGTAATATAGACGATGCGAGTAGTGTGGCAGGTAATATAGAAGATGAGAGCAGTGTGGCAGGTAATATAGAAGATGAGAGTAGTGTGTAAGGTAATATAGAAGATGAGAGCAGTGTGGCAGGTAATATAGACGATGAGAGCAGTGTGGCAGGTAATATAGACGATGAGAGCAGTGTGGCAGGTAATATAGAAGATGAGAGTAGTGTGGCAGGTAATATAGACGATGAGAGTAGTGTGGCAGGTAATATAGACGATGAGAGTAGTGTGGCAGGTAATATAGAAGATGAGAGTAGTGTGGCAGGTAATATAGACGATGAGAGTAGTGTGGCAGGTAATATAGAAGATGAGAGCATTGTGGCAGGTAATATAGACGATGAGAGTAGTGTGGCAGGTAATATAGAAGATGAGAGTAGTGTGGCAGGTAATACAGACGATGAGAGTAGTGTGGCAGGTAATATAGACGATGAGAGTAGTGTGGCAGGTAATATAGAAGATGAGAGTAGTGTGGCAGGTAATATAGACGATGAGAGTAGTGTGGCAGGTAATATAGACGATGAGAGTAGTGTGGCAGGTAATATAGACGATGAGAGTAGTGTGGCAGGTAATATAGACGATGAGAGTAGTGTGGCAGGTAATATAGACGATGAGAGTAGTGTGGCAGGTAATATAGAAGATGAGAGTAGTGTGGCAGGTAATATAGACGATGAGAGTAGTGTGGCAGGTAATATCCCTTTACCAGGCCACGCATCAAATTTGAGACACTGCAACATTTGCAACCTATATTCTGATAATATAAGCAATTCTAAGACATATTTATTTGTGTTCATTTGTCAAATTTATTTATTTTAGGCGCCTCTAAAATACCCTCTATGGCAGAATAAAATATGAGGCACACCTGGCCTGGTAAAGGGATATAGACGATGAGAGCAGTGTGGCAGGTAATATAGACGATGCGAGTAGTGTGGCAGGTAATATAGAAGATGAGAGCAGTGTGGCAGGTAATATAGAAGATGAGAGTAGTGTGGCAGGTAATATAGAAGATGAGATCAGTGTGGCAGGTAATATAGACGATGAGAGCAGTGTGGCAGGTAATATAGACGATGAGAGTAGTGTGGCAGGTAATATAGACGATGAGAGTAGTGTGGCAGGTAATATAGAAGATGAGAGCAGTGTGGCATTTAATATAGAAGATGAGAGTAGTGTGGCAGGTAATATAGAAGATGAGAGTAGTGTGGCAGGTAATATGGATGAGAGTAGTGTGGCTTCCCTTTCCACTTGTAGCTTAACTATATAATCAAAACACAGAACCAAATGATCACTAGCTCCAAGGGGCCTTTCATACGCGATATCCTCGATGTCCGAACTACTCAAGGTGAATACTAGGTCCAGTTTTGCTGGATCATCCTCACCTCTCTCTCTCTCTGGTAGTGTCTCTAACATGTTGATGCATGAGGTTTTCCAGTACCACGTCCATCATCTTGGCTCTCCATGATTCAGGACCCCCATGGGGCTCCAGGTTTTCCCAATCAATCTCCTTGTGTTTGAAATCACCCATAACTAGTAACTTTGCTCTCCCCATGTGGGCTCTTCTGGCCACCTCGGCTAGTGTATCTACCATTGATCTGTTGCTCTCATCGTATTCTTCTCTTGGCCTCCTGCAGTTCTGTGGCGGGTTGTACATTACAGCAATTACCACCTTATGGCCCTCAGACTGAATTATTCCTACTATGTAGTCCCTTTCGCCCATTCCATCCATTCCTTCCACTTCCTCAAATCCCCACCGGTTCTTAATGAGCAGTGCAACTCCTCCTCCCCTTCTGCTCTCTCTATCTTTCCTGAGGATTTGATATCCGGGTGGAAAGAGTGCATCTGTTATCATCCTGGTAGTTTCGTTTCTGTGAGTGCTATTATGTCTGGAGATGTCTCCTTTATTCTTTCATGCCACTCCTCACATTTATTTGTTATACCATCTGCATTTGAATACCAAACCTTCAACTTCTTTTCTAAAACCGTAGTCTGGGGGGTATGTTGGGGAGACCTGATGAGGAACTATGGGTGGCTGGTGTGTAGGTGGAGTTTGTAATGAGGTGGGTGCAAGCATTGGGTATGGCATGTGTTTTGGGTTAGATTGTTTGGTTGCATTGGGGCTGTCCAGGTTGGGGGACATCTGAAGGTGATTGTATTTGAGCTTCCTCCTGAGTCTGGGTTCTCCTGTCCATTTCTCTTTCCTCCTTTTGTCTCTCTACCCTCTCTTTCAGTTTCTGTCTTTCTTCTTGTGTTCTGTCGAGGTCGAGATACACTCTCCGGTACTCTGACAAATCCCTTAGTCTTGCTTTCTCCTGCAGGATCCTGTTTCGAGTCAATTCTGCCTTGAAAATCACTTTGACTGGCCGGATTCTTCCTCTTGCAAACCACCCTATTATCAGAAAATTTGCCAGCTGGGTCATGTCATCTTCTCCTATTGCTTTCATGATGTTTTCAATCGCTTTTTTCTCCCCTTGTCTTCTTGCTTAATAAGTTTCCCCTTCAGCTTCCGGGAGCCCATAAACAAAGACTGATCTCTCTCTTTCATTCTCCCACTGCCTATCCCTATGTAACCCCTGATTCGATTTAGTTGCCTCCATTCCTTTCTTCAATCTCTTCACTTTGTTATCCCTTTGCCCAGTGGCCTGTCGCTTTCCCTTCTTAACTTTCCCTGTGCACTGCTGTGGTCTGTTAGAGCTTCTATGTATAGCTTAGCTCTCCCTTTTTCTACACTCCCCTCGATTGTTCCTGATGTGATCCTATCTTTTTCTTGGGCTCCACGATGGTCTGATAGGGCCTCTGCATACAGTTTCACTCCGTTCTCTACAGTCCCCTTCTTTGTGTCTGAGGTAGCAGTTTCTGATACCATGTCCACATTGCTCTTTAGTTCTTTAGGCTGTTTCAAATTTTTCAGTTCCTCTTCTAATCTCTGTATCTTAGCCTCTGCTGTTGAGACTTGCTTCTCCCACTTCCTGCAGCTATCCTCTCCTCCATTTTCTAGCTTTCTGCAGCTATCCTCTCCTCCATTTTCTAGCTTTCTGCAGCTATCCTCTCCTCCATTTTCTAGCTTTCTGCAGCTATCATTTTCTCCAGCTTCCTTCCCCACTCATGTTCCCTTTTCATGAGCTCTGCTGCCCAATCTTCCTTTGCAAACTCATCCTCCAGTCCCCTAGTTTTCCATCCTGCTCTCTGGCACCCCATTTTTTTTAAGATGTCACAGAGTGAAAAACTATGTATTTCTGTGTGGTTGTTTTGTGGTGTGATTGCCTGAGTGTTTGTGTGGGGGTGGAGGGAGGGAGAGGAGAAACTGGAGACAGTGGGAGGGGAAAGAGGGGGAATATGGGAGAGGGAGGGAGAAGCAGAGGTGGAGAGAGAATGGGAGAGGGAGAGGGAGAAGGAGGGGGAGAGGGGGTCAGGGAAGGGAGTAGGGAGAGGTGGGGAGGGAGCAGGGGAGTCTGTGTGCGCCCGCCTGCCTGATTCTCAGTCTACATGAGCAGACAATATGTGCAGAACTGAACAGTAACTTTAAAAAGGTCTCCACCAAGCCATCATTAACAATAATAGGATGAGGGGAGGGGTAGGAAAATGAATAAAACAGAATGGTAGAGCTAACAAGAAACTATAGACAACTGGACAAGCCATCACCCAGATTATTGTGAAGTCATCAGCTGTGTGACACCACAGCAAGGATTTCAACAAGTTATTAGAAACATGTAACTACCGGAAAGCTGAAAATGTACAGGAACTGAAAGAGAGAAGCTAAACCACAGCTTAGCTTGATGGACAAGGAAGACCCTTTGGCAGGGAGAGAGAAAGCTTGGAAGATAGGATGTAGGTAACAGCTCATAGCTTGTAAATAAAGTTAGGAACCCTAACCTTGTAGAACACTGAGAAAAAAAAACTTGTGGGAGAAGCGCCATGAAGGAAAGGGAAAGCCCCAGTACTTGACACAGCTCCTGGGCTTCTGGGAGCGACTGTGATATTAAGCTCTGGTTATAGCATGTCAAGACTGACAGGGCAGGCATCACTGGTCCTGGAGCAGCTCGCGCCACTGCCTCGTAAACACACGCCATCACCTCAGGTAACTGGAATTAAGCTGATTATTATAGATTTTACGTTAAGGAAGAAAAATTTTTAAATCTCACTCATGACAGGATGGTCAACAGTCAAGTTGGAGGTGTTCCTTCAACATTCTCTTCCTCCTCAACAGTCAAGTTGGAGGTGTTCCTTCAACATTCTCTTCCTCCTCAACAGTCAAGTTGGAGGTGTTCCTTCAACATTCTCTTCCTCCTCAACAGTCAAGTTGGAGGTGTTCCTTCAACATTCTCTTCCTCCTCAACAGTCAAGTTGGAGGTGTTCCTTCAACATTCTCTTCCTCCTCAACAGTCAAGTTGGAGGTGTTCCTTCAACATTCTCTACCTCCTCAACAGTCAAGTTGGAGGTGTTCCTTCAACATTCTCTTCCTCCTCAACAGTCAAGTTGGAGGTGTTCCTTCAACATTCTCTTTCTCCTCAACAGTCAAGTTGGAGGGTGTTCCTTCAACATTCTCTTCCTCCTCAACACACAAGTTGGAGGGTATTCCTTCAACATTCTCTACCTCCTCAACAGTCAAGTTGGAGGTGTTCCTTCAACATTCTCTTTCTCCTCAACAGTCAAGTTGGAGGTGTTCCTTCAACATTCTCTACCTCCTCAACAGTCAAGTTGGAGGTGTTCCTTCAACATTCTCTTCCTCCTCAACAGTCAAGTTGGAGGTGTTCCTTCAACATTCTCTACCTCCTCAACAGTCAAGTTGGAGGTGTTCCTTCAACATTCTCTTCCTCCTCAACAGTCAAGTTGGAGGTGTTCCTTCAACACTCTCAGATATCTTCAATAATAACAGTCAAGATACACCTAAAATAATTATGTATTAATATTGGTAGAATTACCGACAATATGTTAAGTAAAAGAACACAAATACAACTAATGTGACATTTTATTGTGGCAACGTTTCGCTCTCCAGGAGCTTTGTCAAGCCGTTACAAACAATACATGGACACAGAGGGTATATATATACTCTCAAAGTGAGGTGTAATACTAGTGGTGGTAGAAGTAGTAGTATTACACCTCACTTTGAGAGTATATATATACCCTGTGTGTCCATGTATTGTTGTAACGTGACAAGCTCCTGGAGAGCGAAACGTTGCCACAATAAAATGTCACATTAGTTGCATTTGTGTCCTTTTACTTAACATAAAATATTTATATTCACAAATAAGCGCCAAACCCTTGTTGTCATACGATGACTGGGAATGATCAGTAACAACTTGAGTTAAGGCAATGAAAAGGAGGGTAGCTACAACTCCTTGGATCAAGAACCCATCACCAGAACCAAGGCACTTTCCCTTGGAAGAATACACACAAAAACATTATAACCATCAAAAGTCGTCTTATTCACAAGAAAAATACTTTGTTTTTTCTGCACAAAGAGCCACAGAGCAGCATCTCTCACGTGTGTCATGTTAAAAATGTCTCAACTTTAAATTTGCATATAAAGTACGAATTCCTGTTCAAGATAAAGATTTTAAAATGGTGAAACTATTACCCAAGTGTCACAAAGAACTATTAAAAGTTTTCATCAGTTGGCAGGAAGGAACAAAACACGTTATATATATATATATATATATATATATATATATATATATATATGAATTTTTTTCAACAAGTCGGCCGTTTGTGAATATTTCGCCTGCTCTTGCGAATTCCTAGCATATATGTATGTATATATATATATATATATATATATATATATATATATATATATATTATAACTGGTCAATTAGCAAGAACTCGTTTAAAATTAAGTCCTTTCTAAAATTTTCTCTTATACATTTAAAGATATTTTTTTTCATTTATGTTAATATAAAAATTAATGATTTTGTACCAAAAGAACCTTAGGAAACTTACCTAACTGTGTTATAACAAAGTTTTACGTATTCGGCACGAGACACACACACACACACACACACGAAACATTTCGAAGTGTTTCCTTACACACACACACACACACACACACACACATATATATATATATATATACTATATGCGCTTAACAATTCGCAAACTTGCGAAATTATTTACAAACATTATCTGTCAGTCCACAGCAGGATTCGAACCTACACACACTGCATCAAAGTACATAGTACTTACGCCACTTGGCCGAGTGGTGTAAGTTATACGTACTTTGATGCAGTGTAGGTTTGAAACCTGCTGTGGACTCAGAGATAATGCGACTAATTGCATCGCTCAAGTTTTCGGAAATTTCAAAAGAAAATAAAAATAATTTGGTAATGTCGTGCCCCTTCCTGAGAGCGGGAGGGCATTACTATAGATGATGATGACCACAGAAGCACGTGCAGGCGTGTAGGCGTGCAGGGTGGCAGTGATTGCTGGCTGGCTGGCTGGCTGGCTGGCTGGCTGGCTGTGCTTGTTGGCTGTGCTGGCTGGCTGGCTGTGCTTGCTTGCTTGCTGGCTGTGCTTGCTTGCTGGCTGGCTGTGCTGGCTGTGCTGGCTGTGCTTGCTTGCTTGCTGGCTGGCTGGCTGGCTGTGCTGGCTTGCTGGCTGGCTGGCTGGCTGGCTGGCTGTGCTGGCTGGCTGGCTGTGCTTGCTTGCTGGCTGGCTGGCTGGCTGTGCTTGCTTGCTTGCTGGGTGGCTGGCTGTGCTGGCTGTGCTGGCTGGCTGTGCTGGCTGGCTGGCTGGCTGTGCTTGCTTGCTGGCTGGCTGGCTGGCTGTGCTTGCTTGCTGGCTGGCTGTGCTTGCTTGCTGGCTGGCTGGCTGGCTGGCTGTGCTTGCTTGCTTGCTTGCTTGCTGGCTAGCTGTGCTGGCTGTGCTTGCTTGCTTGCTTGCTGGCTGGCTGGCTGTGCTTGCTTGCTTGCTGGCTGGCTGTGCTTGCTGGCTGGCTGGCTGGCTGTGCTTGCTTGCTTGCTGGCTGGCTGGCTGTGCTTGCTTGCTGGCTGGCTGGCTGTGCTTGCTTGCTTGCTTGCTTGCTGGCTGGCTGTGCTTGCTTTCTGGCTGGCTGGCTGGCTGTGCTTGTTGCTTGCTGGCTGGCTGTGCTTGCTTGCTTGCTTGCTTGCTGGCTGGCTGGCTGTGCTTGCTTGCTGGCTGGCTGGCTGTGCTGGCTTGCTGGCTGGCTGGCTGGCTGGCTGGCTGTGCTTGCTTGCTGGCTGGCTGGCTGGCTGTGCTTGCTTGCTTGCTGGCTGTGCTTGCTTGCTTGCTGGCTGTGCTGGCTGTGCTGGCTGGCTGTGCTGGCTGGCTGGCTGGCTGGCTGGCTGGCTGGCTGTGCTGGCTGGCTGTGCTTGCTGGCTGGCTGGCTGGCTGTTCTGGCTGGCTGTGCTTGTTGGCTGTGCTGGCTGGCTGGCTGGCTGTGCTGGCTGTGCTGGCTGGCTGGCTGGCTGTGCTGGCTGTGCTGGCTGTGCTGGCTGGCTGGCTGGCTGTGCTTGCTGGCTGGCTGGCTGTGCTGGCTGTGCTGGCTGGCTGGCTGTGCTTGCTGGCTGGCTGGCTGTGCTGGCTGTGCTGGCTGGCTGGCTGGCTGTGCTGGCTGTGCTGGCTGGCTTGCTGGCTGTGCTTGCTGGCTGGCTGGCTGTGCTGGCTTGCTTGCTGGCTGGCTGGCTGGCTGTGCTTGCTTGCTTGCTTGCTTGCTGGCTGGCTGGCTGGCTGGCTGTGCTTGCTTGCTTGCTTGCTTGCTGGCTGGCTGGCTGGCTGTGCTGGCTGGCTGTGCTGGCTGGCTGGCTGGCTGGCTGGCTGGCTGGTGTGTTATTAGCAGTAACTACCCAGGCGTCGCCACCTCCGCTGACGCTTGGATTCATACTGGGCTTTTAGAATTTCGCTCATTTCTTTTTCATCATCAGTGTATGAACCTCCTGTAATTAGTGGTCCAATTCTACACGTGTTTCTAAACTTGGGTTTTACATATATTTAGAAACATTTGGAGTTTTTCATACTATTCTGGGCCACTTTTTTTTCCTTCGTGATTCTTCCGTCTGGCACCAATGTTCAAGTTTTTCTTCTATCTTGGTAAGCTAATTATTATTATAATAAAAAAGAAGCGCTAAACCCCAGGGGTCATACAGCCTTGGTAAGCTAAGATTATCTAACCTTCGTTGTCACATATTCATGTTAAGACGTTTATAAACCTTTTCTTCTGTAACTTCTATCCTCTCTTTCTATACTTCTTTTAGGCTTTCTAAAAGGCATATATTTTACACCGACCTTGTATAATTCTGTATTCAGTTTTTGCAAGCACTGGTGAGGGTTTAGAGTGCCCTTGACTGGTTCTTATAGTTTTTAGCTTGTTTTGTCGCAGTTATTCCTCTAATTGTTGAAGTTAAATATACTGAACAACCCTTCTGGTACACTATGTTATGATCACAGTTTTTGTGACTATACCTCTGATTAGTTCCTGTAATATATTTTCATTTTGAGTGAGTTCTGTTATATGTTGGATCAAAGCAAACCTTTCACAAAGCTCTATCAGCTCTCTGATATGCATCTATTTAGCTAATGGTCTTCAAAATATTATTTCTAGTACAAAGTTCTCATTTACCATTCCACACTTGGGAGGTCGAGATCTCTAGGAAGGATAATATTCGGTATGGAAATACCAAGATTTTCAAAGTTATCTTCCTTATCTGACCCATTAAGTTCTCCACTCTTACTGATGGTTTATACCTAAGGATAATTATTCTATTCTTAGATTCCTATTTTCCACTTCAATACTTGGAATATCTACTGCATCATTTGATGATTTTAACAGTTGTATCAAAATGTGTCTCACATAACAGTCCCACTCCTCACTGTGATCTTTTTATTCTCTCACGTCTATCTTGCAATTTTTCACTCGCATCTCACATTTGTTTCTGAAAATGCTACAAACACAGCATTTGTTATGTAAATGCAGAAAAAACAGCATTTGTTCTGTAAATGCTGTAAACACAGCATTTGTTTCCGTGAGGAGCCAGTTATACAGCCAACTTTAGTCATTTTTATTTTCTTTCAAACTCTGAATATTAGCAAAAATGGGAGGAGGATTGACCATCTGGGATGTTTGGGTTTAGAGTTGGTTTTGTTATTGCCACTGGTAATGTGCCATCTTTGGTATGGTGCTTGTTGTACCTATTTCTGGCCTTCCCATTATTGCCTGTAGTGCGGGAAGTTGTATGTTTGCCTCTGGTAAGTGAGGAACCGGTTCTCTGTGTTCCACTGTATTCGATGTTGTTGTTCCCTTACATACTATCTCTCTCTTCCCTAAACAAATACTGTATTTTTCCGGCATAAAAGACGCACAACAGAAGTATCATAACGGTAAATCAGTAATCATATTTAAGGGTTAATTACCCTCTTACTTTACGCTAAAACGTAACCTAAAGCCTAACCTTCACCCTGACCTTGAGCATATAAGGCGCAGGCTGATTTTCCAAGAATTTTTGTGGAAAAACAAGGCGCGCTTATACGCCGGAAAATACGTGATTTTATATCACCGTTTTCTCTTTACCTGCAACCTTACGCAACATTGTCTGGTCATTAATGCTGATTTGCATACACTATTTGTGTAATAAACTTGTACTCCTTACCAAAGCAGCATTTCCTCTTCCTTAACATGTTACAACACTTTTTGATATGTATTTACACTCTGTGTTCCATACTTACAGATACCTACTGGCTTAGTATCTATATATTTCACCTTTACTACCACTGGCTTAGTATCTATATATTTCACCTTTACTACCACTGGCTTAGTGTCTATATATTTCACCTTTACTACCACTGGCTTAGTATCTATATATTTCACCTTTACTACCACTGGCTTAGTTCTATATATTTCACCTTTACTACCACTCAGCTTGGTTTTTCAAAGTTTCACCTTTCTGGCTACTCACTGGTTCTTGTATCTCTTGGTTTTCCACCTTTGCTACCTGCTCTGGTTCTTGTTACCCTGCTTCCTCTTCCCCTTTTACTACCACTGCTCAGAACTTATTATTTACCTTTAGATACCACTGCTTAGTGTCTGGAATCTTATTTCAACTTACTACCACTGGCTTAGTATCTATATATTCACCTTTACTACCACTGGCTTAGTATCTATATATTTCACCTTTACTACCACTGGCTTAGTGTCTATATATTTCACCTTTACTACCACTGGCTTAGTATCTATATATTTCACCTTTACTACCACTGGCTTAGTATCTATATATTTCACCTTTACTACCACTGGCTTAGTGTCTATATATTTCACCTTTACTACCACTGGCTTAGTATCTATATATTTCACCTTTACTACCACTGGCTTAGTATCTATATATTTCACCTTTACTACCACTGGCTTAGTGTCTATATATTTCACCTTTACTACCACTGGCTTAGTATCTATATATTTCACCTTTACTACCACTGGCTTAGTATCTATATATTTCACCTTTACTACCACTGGCTTAGTATCTATATATTTCACCTTTACTACCACTGGCTTAGTATCTATATATTTCACCTTTACTATGTTCTGTGGCAGTCTCAGTCTTGGTTATTTCGAAGTTTCCTGACTTTTCCTGGCTATCTGCTCTGGTTTTTCTTAGTTATCCTGCTCTGGTTTTTCTTAGTTATCCTGCTCTGGTTTTTCTTAGTTATCCTGCTCTGTTTTTTTCTGGTTATCCTGCTCTGGTTTTTCTTGGTTATCCTGCTCTGATTTTTCTTAGTTATCCTGCTTCCTCTTCCCACTTTTTATATCTAGTAGCTTCTCCAAGAAAGTTTTGTTATTCCTTGTTAAGATTTAATACGTCTCTTACGCATGTCCGGAATCCTTTATCTCGTGCAAAACAAAACACATTTACCTTCCCAGCTGTGTGTGGTAATTGTGGTAGTAACTCCAGAGCAGGAAACATGGAATATTCCCTGGCACATTCCACACTGGATGCCTCTTTCCATATACTTAAATCTCTACTCACGGCTACACACAATTCAGCAGACATTCCATTACACACATATTCACACACTCTCCAGTATGCACATTACACACAATTCATCACGAACACGTACGCACACACACACACACACACACACAGACAAAGACACGACGCAGAACGACACAACGACACCACAACACAACAGACCACAACTGACACACCAACCACATAGCACACACACACACACACCACACGCACACACACACACACACACACCCCCGGTGGCTAAGGCTGGGCAAAGACCTTGACTTAGAGGAGGGGCAGGAGCATAACTCGACCCTGCAACCCTAGGTGGAGTACACACACGCACGACACATACACACAACGACATACATACAACACACACACACACACATACACACACACACACTACACACACACACACACACACACACGCACACACACACATAGCACACATAGCCTTGCTTCACGAGCGTTCACCGGCGGGCAACATTTCAGTGTTTCGACAACACACACACACACATACAACAGGCCTAGTGTCTAGTTGACATGTGCCTAGGACAAAATGATAACTAACACACACACACACACACACACACACACCTAACAACAATCAACACATCTATTGAAACAGGGCGACTACCTGAGGTATGGAAGACAGAAAATGTAGTCCCAATTTTTTAAAAAGGAGACAAACACGAAGCACTAAACTAGAGACCAGTGTCACTGACATGTATAGTATGTAAAGTCATGAAAAAGATTATCAAGAGAAGAGTGGTGGAACACCTAGAAAGGAATGAGCTTATCAACGGCAGTCAACATGGTTTCAAGGACGGGAAATCCTATGTCACAAACCTACTGGAGTTCTATGACAGGGTGACAGCAGTAAGACAAGAGAGAGAGGGGTGGGTAGATTGCATTTTCTTGGACTATAAGAAGGCGTTTGACACAGTTCCACACAAGAGATTAGTGCAAACGCTGGAGGACCAGACAGGAATGACAGGAAAGGCACTGCAATGGATCAGGGAATACCTGTCAGGAAGACAACAGCAAGTCATGGTACGTGGCGAGGTATCAGAGTGGGCGCCTGTGACGAGCGGGGTTCCACAGGGGTCAGTCCAAGGACCAGTGCTGTTTCTGGTATTTGTGAATGACATGTCGGAAGGAATAGACTCCGAAGTGTCCCTGTTTGCAGATGATGTGAAGTTGATGAGTAGAATTCAATCGGACGAGGACCAGGCAGAACTACAAATGGATCTGGACAGGCTGCAAGACTGATCCAGCAACTGGCTCCTGGAGTTCAACCCCACCAAGTGCAAAGTCATGAAGATTGGGGAAGGGCAAAGAAGACTGCAGACGGAGTACAGTCTAGGGGGCCAGAGACTACAAACCTCAATCAAGGAAAAGGATCTTGGAGTAAGTATAACACCGGACACATCTGAAGCGCACATCGACCAAATAACTGTTGCAGCAAACGGGCGCCTAGCAAACCTAAGAACAGCCTTCAGGGTACAGTGTACAGGGTCCTTCGTTCAGGACCCTGGACACTGTGTACGTTAGGCCCATACTGGAGTATGCAGTGCCAGTTTGGAACACACACCTAGCCAAGCACGTAAGGAAGCTAGAGAAAGTGCAAAGGTTTGCAAAAAGACTAGTCCCGGAGCTAAAGGTTAAGGGGTTAAGTCCCTACGAGGAGAGGTTAAGGGAAATCGACCTGACGACACTGGAGGACAAGAGAGATAGGGGGGATATGATAACGACATATAAAATACTGAGAGGAATTGACAAGGTGGACAGAGACAGGATGTTCCAGAGATGGGACACAGCAACAAGGGGTCACAGTTGGAAGTTAAAGACTCGGATGAATCACAGGGACGTTAGGAAGTATTTCTTCAGTCACAGAGTGGTCAGGAAGTGGAATAGTCTGGGAAGTGATGTAGTGGAGGCAGGATCCATACATAGCTTTAGGAAGAGGTATAATAAAGCTCATGGAGCAGGAAGAGTGACCTAGTAGCGACCAGTGAAGAGGCGGGGCCAGGAGCTGCGACTCGACCCCTGCAACCACAACTAGGTAAATACACACATAGGTATGTAGTAAGTGATGGTGCAGTCTCAGTGTGGTACAAGTGGAATGTACTGGAAGTAGAAGTCTTAAAAACAGATTTGACAGGAATCAAGAAACCAGAAATCAGTACGGTCGACGAAGCTTAAAAGGCGGGGCCAAAAGCCTCAAGAGTACATATCGCTGAGTGAACTCCACGAAGATGAAATGGCGGAGACCAGCTCAATACACAGCTTCAAGAGCAGATATGATAATAAGGCCCAAGAGGCCAGTAATCAGTGATGCTGTCAAGTCAACAGTGTAATATTATATATATATATATATATATATATATATATATATATATATATATATATATAGGATGGGGTCCACCTCTGGTGTAACTTGTGGGTCCCATAGCTTCGGAGAAATGGATAAAAGGCTTCAAGAAAGAATATTTAGATTTCTTTCTGAAGCCATTTGAATATTCCACTTCCCCTACCACCCCATCTTTTGAATATGTATAAAATTTATTTCAAGACAAATGACAAGAATACAATAGGGAGTAAAACAACATAGATAACAACTCGGAGCTACATGTCAAATACTTCGTCCAGCTCCCCGGCAGTGGGCCGCGTGCCCAGAATGCTGCAGGCATTTCCCTCTGGATATATATATATATATATATATATATATATATATATATATATATATATATATACACATTGATCTACCTTGTGATACTATCTCCAGTACACCAGGGAGGAAGGAGGGCTGCTGCCACCTTCAGGGAGTCCCAAAGTCGAGAAAATATGGAGAACTTGCCCATCATTATATGTTTGTTCCCATAGGCTCAGAGACCCTTGGCTCATGGGGAAAAGTGCATCTAAGTTCCTCAAGGAGCTGGGCAAAAGACTCAACAGGGTAACTAGGGATCCCAGGGCAGCTAGTTTTCTGTTCCAGCGACTCAGGCTGCTGTTCAGAGGGGTAATGCATGCTGTATTCTGGGCACGCGCCCAGCTCTGAAGAGCTGGATGAATTTTCGCATTATAATCAGTGACAAAATGTAACAATATGTACTAGGCATGTATCTCTCACCTCTGTACTGTATATGCCATCTTTATATCAACAATGTATCTTAAATCTTTGTACCATATTATATATTATATATATATATATATATATATATATATATATATATATATATATCAATACCAGGGAGGAGAGAGGGAATCAAATGCGCTTCAGGAAGTCCAAAAGTCCGAGCTACATATGGAGAACTATGGTCCCATCATTATAGTTGTTCCCACTATGGCTGGAGACCCTTAGCTCAAGTGAACAGCCATCTAAGTTCCTCAAAAGCTGGGCAGCCTAAAAGAGCTCACAGAATTGTTTAACTGAGAGGATCCAGGGCTTCTAGTTTTCTGTTCCAGGACTCGTGCTTCTGTTCAGAGGTAATGCATGCTATTCTGGGCACGCGCCCAGCTCTGAGGAGCTGGATGAAATTTTGCATTATAATCAGTGACAAACATGTAACAATATGTACTAGGCATGTATCTCTCACACCTCGTGTACTGTATATGCCATCTTTATATTAACAATGTATCTTTTAAATCTTTGTACCATATTATGTAATAAAATATACCTATTGGTAAAAAAAAAATGAAAAGATGGGGTGGTAGAAGTGGAATATTCAAATGGCTTCAGGAAGAAATCCAAATATTCTTCCTTGAAGCCTTATTATCCACTTCTCCGAGGCTATGGGTCCCACAATTTGCACCATCCTATCGAACCCGCTAGAGAGAGACTCACAAGGCTCCCAAAGTGACGCTCTTATCCACTCGGCCGAAATGACTCAAAAGTTGGGCAGCCTGGTTTAAAAGCCATGTTTCTTTCCCAGTAATTGTTTAACATGATGGTAGGATTGCTGGTGTCTTTTTCTGTCTCATATCCATGCAAGGTTTCAGGTACGTCTTGCTACTTCTACTTACACTTAGGTCACACTACACATTCATATACAAGCATCTATATACACACCCCTTTGTTTTCTTCTATTTTCTTACTAGTTCTTGTTCTTGTTTATTTCCGCTTATTTCCATGGGGAAGTGGAACAGAATTCTTCCTCCGTAAGCTATGCGTGTCGTAAGAGGCGACTAAAAATGCCGGGAGCAAGGGGCTAGTAACCCCTTCTCCTGTATACATTACTAAAGTTAAAAAGAGAAACTTTTGTTTTTCTTTTTGGGCCACCCTGCCTCAGTGGGATACGGTCGGTTTGTTGAAATAATATATATATATATATATATATATATATATATATATATATATATATATATATATATACACACACTTAATTATTTCCGGCCTGAGTGGTCTAGAAGGCGGGACCAGGTGCTGAGACTCGACCCCTCAGCAAACACAACAGGGTGAGTACACACACTCAACCTTTTCCCCAAGAGAACACACCATCTGTCTTCATGTCTGTCACTTCTTGCACTCCTACATAGAACACAAAATTTGGGCTGGTTCAGGTTGTGTACACAGCAAGTTGGTGTTCTGGTTTTTAGGTCCCACAAATGTCCTTCACAATAAACTCAGCAGCCTCAACTAGCTTTGTTATAGCAAATGTAATAGAAGTTAGCTGAATCCTATCTAACTTATCTTAGTTGAGCTTAAATTTAGTCAGTAATGCAATAATCACGATCAAGCGATACAAGATGCAAAACAACCACAGTGGGAATTGAATAATAACTCCGGGCCTTTCGTGTTGCAATCAACATATCATCAGGAACTTGAAATATTGCATAAATGAGTAGGAAGTCCAAGAAGATTCGTTCAGGAGGAACGTTTTTGCTGATTCTAACAACAACGTTCCACCTGAACGAATCTGCTTGGACTTCATACTCATTTCTGCAACACTGAAAGAGCTCCTGATGATGTGTTGGTTGCGACACGAAATGTCTAGAGCTATGATTCAACTCCCCGTGGTTGCTTTGCATTTAGTTAGTAATATTGGACATCAGATAAATACATTAAATTCGTGATGTTCAGACTAGTTTTGAGAGTTCAGGAATTAAAACATGTGCAACACCTGGGTATCCTTATTTCAAGATGTTTTACTAACCAGCAGCTGTATCAATACAATATAGTGATAAGTGTCTAACACCTAATCTTTTTGGTACTATATACCATTATTGTATTTGTGTCTGGCTCACAACGTATTTAACCAGGCCAGAGTATGGTGTGTGCATCTCCCAGGTTCTCGTTACTCTTACATAACACAAGAAGCACTTTTGTAAACACACTCACATCCTCCCAGTTCAACAGAGATCGTGTGCAACCCTACGCTCTAAGGTAATGTTTATCGTGAAGAATTACACATGTGCAACATCTGGGTATCTTTATTTGTAGATGTTTCGTTATTGTCGGTTAAATCTACGTAAAATATACGTTAATATACTGTAGAAACAGTAAATTAGAATAGTCTTAAACAACATTATCTCTTTAAACTACATTTTAATGGAAAAAGTTAGCAAAGTCCAAATATTTATCGATTTTTTCACAGCTTTAAATAATTTCTAGCATTTTTAGGAAATCTCAATTTTACCTCTGAAATTAAAACATTATACGTTACCTAACCTAACCTAACAGTATACCTAACCTAACAGTATATCTAACCTAAACTGTCCCAGAATACCAAATATAAACTTCCATACTATGTAAGATTGGACAAAAATATGTTAGATGGGATAGAAATATGCTAGAGGGGAGAGAAACATGCTAGAGGGGAGAGAAACATGCTAGAGGGGAGAGAAACATGCTAGAGGGGAGAGAAACATGCTAGAGGGGAGAGAAACGTGCTAGAGGGGAAAGAAACATGCTAGAGGGGAGAGAAACATGCTAGAGGGGAGAGAAACATGCTAGAGGGAGAGAAACATGCTAGAGGGGAGAGAAACATGCTAGAGGGGAGAGAAACATGCTAGAGGGAAGAGAAACATGCTAGAGGGGAGAGAAACATACTACACCTTTATACATTTCCCTCTGATGAGTTTGCGAGTTTTCTACTCCCGGAGCCCGGCCATAGGCCAGGCTCGTCTGGTGCTAGCCTGGTCAACCAGGCTGTTGCTGCTGGTGGCCCGTTGCCCCACATATCCATCACAGCCTGGTTGATCTGGCACCTGGTGAAGATACTTGTAAGTTTTCTCTTGAAGACTTCTACACTTGTTCCAGCCAGGCTGTGATGGATATGTGGGGCTGCGGGCCACCAGCAGCAACAGCCTGATGGGACATAAATATGCTAGAGGGGAGAGAAATCAATGAACATTCACACAAAGGAAAGTGAAGGTTATAGTTGAAGAAGTGAGGGTGTCTCCTGCTAAAAGCGGCGTTGGTGATGGTCTCTTGATCTCAGGAAATGGAGCCATACTTTCTTTCCTCGGATCAAACCTAACTGCCTCCCATTTCCCAGCATCTATGACCCCCTACGGTTTTAAAGTTTCCCCGTGGGAAAATAATAATAATGCAGCCGCTACCGTCCCACACAAGGACCATACAATAACAACAACTGGCTTTAATTTTTAAAAAAATAGAGATAGTTCCAGCTGGTAAATATTCTCTTTATTGAATCTGGGTGAAAATTCTCTCATTCCACCACTTTATCTGTACATTTCTGCGGTGAAAAAATCTGCAATAAAAAGTCATTACGAGCAAACAGCAGCAATTAATAGTTTAACTGAGTGTGGCTTACCAGAGAACACCTGGGCTCCTACATTAAAGTGTACCCGTCAATATGTAATAGTCTTCATTATTCAACTTGTTGTTTCCCTGGTCTTTGATACGCGAGTATGATGCATACCTTTACCTTTGATATACCTCTGATGAATTCTGAGTGGTCTTCCACTCCCGGAGCCCGGCCATGGGCTAGGCTCGTCTGGTGGTGGCCTGGTTGATCTTGAAGACTTCTACACTTGTTCCAGCAGTGTCTCTGATATCTTCTGGTAAGATGTTGAATAATAATCTGGGACCACGAATGTTGATGCAGTGTTCCCTTATTGTGCTCATTACACCCCTGCTTTTCACTGGGTTTATCTTGCACGTCCTCACATATGAACAAAAATACTCTCCATATGAAGCAGGAGTTATATAAGTACAATAACATGTGTTTATGAAGAACAGTTGATAAATTAGACACATATGCAACACTTGGGTATCTTTATTGAGGAAACGTTTCCTCAATAAAGATACCCAAGTTTTGCATATGTGTCTAATTTATCAACTCGACGGTTCTCTGAGCCATTCATTTACATGAAGAACAGTATTGTTTTAAGAACAGTAACATATCTTTATGAGGAACAATATTGTAGTAAGGATAGTAACATGTCTTTATGAAAAACATTGTAAGTACAATAACATGTCTTTATGAAGAACATTGTCGTAAGTACAATAACATGTCTTTATGAAGAACACTGTAGTAAGTACAATAACATGTCTTTATGAAGAACATTGTCGTAAGTACAATAACATGTCTTTATGAAGAACAGTGTTGTAAATACAACAACATTCATACAGATGTACTCTACAAGGTGTTGTGTACAGATGTATAATGTAGGGAGGGGAAGGGGGTAGCTGTCCCATTTCAAAACGTATCGTAACACTGGCAGATTACACACCGTTACACTCGTGTTACATACATTTGATCGTTTTCCAGAGTTTTACTCTTGCAGTTTGACTTGAATTCACGATCCTCGCGACTGCATGATCAAGCAGGGTGTTGTTGTAGTAGCCTGGAGTTCTGTGTTATCCTAGACAATATCTGCCCTTGGTGTCCCTCTCAGCTCACACGACTCTCAATATTGCACTGCATACACTTGTTATCTCTCAGCTCCTACAGTCTTACAAGCTCACTTTCTAAATGAAAAATTTCTCGTTGCCTCGGGGAATGAAGGTAATGTGTCCTCTGGGCTGGGTAATCCACACTAATGAAATGTTGAGGGTGTGTGTGAGGAGGCCCAGCCTGTGCAAGTGCTCTCTGGGGTGACTATCCTAGTGTACTGTGACAACAAGACTGTTACATGTACCAGCAGGTAGGTTGAACCACTCTCTACCACCACACAGCTATAGTGGTATGTTACATGTACCAGCAGGTAGGTTGAACCACTCTCTACCGCCACACAGCTACACTGGTATGTTACATGTACCAGCAGGTAGGTTGAACCACTCTCTACCACCACACAGCTATAGTGGTATGTTACATGTACCAGCAGGCAGGTTGAACCACTCTCTACCATCACACAGCTACACTGGTATGTTACATGTACCAGCAGGTAGGTTGAACCACTCTCTACCGCCACACAGGTACACTGGTATGTTACATGTACCAGCAGGTAGGTTGAACCACTCTTTACCATCACACAGCTACACTGGTATGTTACATGTACCAGCAGGTAGGTTGAACCACTCTTTACCGCCACACAGCTACACTGGTATGTTACATGTACCAGCAGGTAGGTTGAACCACTCTTTACCACCACACAGCTACACTGGTATGTTACATGTACCAGCAGGTAGGTTGAACCACTCTCTACCGCCACACAGGTACACTGGTATGTTACATGTACCAGCAGGCAGGTTGAACCACTCTTTACCACTACACAGCTACACTGGTATGTTACATGTACCAGCAGGTAGGTTGAACCACTCTCTACCGCCACACAGGTACACTGGTATGTTACATGTACCAGCAGGTAGGTTGAACCACTCTTTACCATCACACAGCTACACTGGTATGTTACATGTACCAGCAGGTAGGTTGAACCACTCTCTACCACCACACAGCTACACTGGTATGTTACATGTACCAGCAGGTAGGTTGAACCACTCTTTACCATCACACAGGTACACTGGTATGTTACATGTACCAGCAGGTAGGTTGAACCACTCTTTACCACCACACAGGTACACTGGTATGTTACATGTACCAGCAGGTAGGTTGAACCACTCTTTACCATCACACAGCTACACTGGTATGTTACATGTACCAGCAGGTAGGTTGAACCACTCTCTACCGCCACACAGCTACACTGGTATGTTACATGTACCAGCAGGTAGGTTGAACCACTCTCTACCACCACACAGCTATAGTGGTATGTTACATGTACCAGCAGGTAGGTTGAACCACTCTCTACCACCACACAGCTATAGTGGTATGTTACATGTACCAGCAGGTAGGTTGAACCACTCTCTACCACCACACAGCTATAGTGGTATGTTACATGTACCAGCAGGTAGGTTGAATCACTCTCTACCACCACACAGCTACACTGGTATTTTACATGTACCAGCAGGTAGGTTGAACCACTCTCTACCACCACACAGCTACACTGGTATGTTACATGTACCAGCAGGTAGGTTGAACCACTCTCTACCGCCACACAGCTACATTGGTATGTTACATGTACCAGCAGGTAGGTTGAACCACTCTCTACCGCCACACAGCTACATTGGTATGTTACATGTACCAGCAGGTAGGTTGAACCACTCTCTACCGCCACACAGCTACACTGGTATGTTACATGTACCAGCAGGTAGGTTGAACCACTCTTTACCGCCACACAGCTACACTGGTATGTTACATGTACCAGCAGGTAGGTTGAACCACTCTCTACCACCACACAGCTACACTGGTATGTTACATGTACCAGCAGGTAGGTTGAACCACTCTCTACCGCCACACAACTACACTGGTATGTTACATGTACCAGCAGGTAGGTTGAACCACTCTTTACCGCCACACAGCTACACTGGTATGTTACATGTACCAGCAGGTAGGTTGAACCACTCTCTACCGCCACACAGCTACACTGGTATGTTACATGTACCAGCAGGTAGGTTGAACCACTCTCTACCCCCACACAGCTATAGTGGTATGTTACATGTACCAGCAGGTAGGTTGAACCACTCTCTACCGCCACACAGGTACACTGGTATGTTACATGTACCAGCAGGCAGGTTGAACCACTCTCTACCGCCACACAGGTACACTGGTATGTTACATGTACCAGCAGGCAGGTTGAACCACTCTTTACCACTACACAGCTACACTGGTATGTTACATGTACCAGCAGGTAGGTTGAACCACTCTCTACCGCCACACAGCTACACTGGTATGTTACATGTACCAGCAGGTAGGTTGAACCACTCTTTACCATCACACAGCTACACTGGTATGTTACATGTACCAGCAGGTAGGTTGAACCACTCTCTACCGCCACACAGCTACACTGGTATGTTACATGTACCAGCAGGTAGGTTGAACCACTCTCTACCGCCACACAGCTACACTAGTGACGACAAACAAAAACAAACGTGTTGGAATGGAAGCAGAATTGTTTTAGATTACCTTTACTTCAGAGAATATATTTTTTCTCTGTGTATATGTATGTACTATTTGTATTCGCCTACTTGCGGTTGCAGGGACCGAATCTCAGCACCTGGCCTCTACTGGGTTCATTCTCTCCTGGTTTTGTGAGCCCTGGCATACCTATTCTTAAAGCTGTGCATGGATCCTGCTTCTACAACTTCTTTGTCCAGATGTTCCACTTCCTGACCACTGTGAGGCTGAAGAAATGTTATAACATCCCTGTGAATCATACGTCTTTTAACTTCCAGCTGTGCCCTCGTGTGTCCCATCTCTCAAACAATTTCTCTCTGTCCACCCTATCATTTCTCCTCAGTGTTTTATATGCTACCATGTCACTCCTGGTCTATCTGTCCTCACCTCTGGAACTAGTCTCCTTAAAAGCCTCTGTATTTTTCCAGTTTCTTGACATGTTTAATCAGGTGTGGGTTCCATGCTGGTGCTGCATACTTCGAGATGGGTCTCACATGTGTTGTAATGTTGTGAATGATTGTTTGTCGGGATTCTTAAAAGCTAATCTGTCTTCCCGGCAGTGTGTGAGGAATATAGGTCTTGTCTTCCAGGCAGTGTGTTAGGAATATAGGTACTGTCTTCCAGGCAGCGTGTGAGGAATATAGGTCTTGTCTTCCAGGCAGTGTGTGAGGAATACAGGTCTAGTCTTCCAGGCAGTGTGTGAGGAATATAGGTCTTGTCTTCCAGGCAGTGTGTTAGGAATATAGGTACTGTCTTCCAGGCAGTGTGTGAGGAATATAGGTCTTGTCTTCCAGGCAGTGTTTGAGGAATACAGGTCTAGTCTTCCAGGCAGTGTGTGAGGAATATAGGTCTTGTCTTCCAGGCAGTGTGTTAGGTTTATAGGTACTGTCTTCCAGGCAGCGTGTGAGGAATATATGTCTTCTCTTCCCGGCATTGTGAGGAATATATGTCTTCTCTTCCCGGCAGTGTGTGAGGGGTATACATACTGTCTTCCAGGCATTGTGTGAGGAATATAGGTCTTATCTTCCAGGCAGTGTGTGAGGGGTATAGGTAGTTTTCCAGGCAGTGTGTGAGGGATATAGATCCTGCTTTCCAGGAAGTGTGTGAGGGGTATAGGTACTATCTTCCAGGCACCTACGGTGCTCTTCACACAACTCCAAGGCTGAGGAACTGATTACCTCCTCTTTTGTATATAGTTCTTCTGTCTTTCAATTATGTCCTTGAATTTGTATTGATGAAGCCACTGGATGGCGAAACGGGATATTGCACATGTGTCTAATTTTTCATCACCACTACTACCAACGCATCATGACTACCATCATAACCACAACTACTAGCACAACACTGGTAGCCACAACGCTGACCCAACTACACACCTTCCACCCCATCCTCTTTAACTTCCGATATGACAAACTTAACGTTTAATCCCTTCAGTTTGCTAGCCAGGTTTTGGCCTTAATACTTACTGAATAACATTTACCTACTGTACGCCACAATTCCCTGCAATTCCCACTGGGCCACCAATATATATTTTATTACTTTTTCTATGATAGGCGCCGGCCGCTCCTTCCGGGGATCGAACCCCGGACCCCAGCAATGAGTCGTGCCTCTCACCACTGGGCTAGTGCGGAGGTTTATTAATATTAGTTGAAAACTTCTATTAATTTAGTCATTCTACGCTGAATGTTTTCTAATGAATTTATGTCATTCTGTAATATGGAGACCAGAACTGAGCTGCGTAATCTAGGTGAGGCCTTACTAATTGTGGGGAATTGTGGGAGATAGGTCTATCTGGGACACCGCCACTTGCAACAAACAATCTCCCAGGGAGATGACCGACTAGTGTATGTATTAAAGCGCTAATCCTGTGAGGGGTCACATAACCCCTTTAACACTGTAAAACAGCCAACACAACAAGCAGTGCTGCTGCTGGTAACAAGGCACTGGTTAGATTTACACAAGACATTTTTTACACTGTTGAATTTACAGGCTAGGTATACGAGTCATCCAGGCTCTGTTGGCTATAAAGCCCAGCGAATCTTTAAGAGGATATTAATCTAGTGTTCTAGTGAGCCTCAGACATGATGTTTGTTGAGGATAAGTTTCAGTTCCTTCCATATGGGAAAATGGATATAAAGACTGCAATGGAGTAGAAGACAAACTTAAATAATTAAAAAAAGAAGTACCATGTCCGATATTTAAGAATAATGATGTCAGAAGATCTCAGGTTAGGTTCTTCAGTAGCCCAGAACCTAACCTGCTGTGTAAGTGGGACCCTACAGTACCCAGGAACCTAATCTGCTGTGTAAATGGTGCCCTACAGTACCCAGGAACCTAACCTGCTGTGTAAGTGGGGCCCTACAGTACCCAGGAACCTAACCTGCTGTGTAAGTGGCACCCTACAGTACCCAGGAACCTAACCTGCTGTGTAAATGGGGCCCTACAGTACCCAGGAACCTAACCTGCTGTGTAAGTGGGGCCCTACAGTACCCAGGAACCTAACCTGTTGTATAAGTGGAGCCCTACAGTACCCAAGGAACCTAACCTGCTGTGTAAGTGGGGCCCTACAGTACCAAGGAACCTAACCTGCTGTATAAGTGGGGCCCTACAGTACCCAAGGAACCTAACCTGCTGTATAAGTGGGGCCCTACAGTACCAAGGAACCTAACCTGCTGTATAAGTGGGGCCCTACAGTACCCAGGAATCTAACCTGTTGTATAAGTGGGGCCCTCCTGTAGTAGCAAATGGCCAAAATAATTATTATTATTTTTGTTAGGTTTAGGGGAGTGCTAAACCCATAGGGGTCATAAAAATTTGTTTGATCCAAGGAAGTAGGGGATAATTCCAATTTATTGATTCAACAGTCTCTTAATACATTCAAGTATCACAACAATGTTACCAATGTTACCGCAAAGAAAATGATGGGCTGGATAACTAGAACTTCAAAGACAAGAGATGCTGAGCCAGTGATGATGCACATTAAGATACTTGTTCTCTCCAGGCTGGAATACTGCTATATACTGATGACATCCCTTCAAGGCAGGCAAGACTGAAGAGCTGGAAAATACAGTTCTCACTGCTCGTATATACTTAAGTCAAGCATCTGAACTACTAGAAACACTTAAAGTCCCTTCAACTGTATTTCTTGGAACGTAGGTGAGAAAGGTACATAATTTACACTTTGAAAATCCTGGAGGGACTGATCCCAAACATGAATACTGAAATCATTCCATATAACAAGAGACTTAGCAAACGGTGAAATACCACCACTAAAAAGCAGGGAACGACGAATATACAGAGAGAGAATTCAATGTCAAGAGGTCCCCGACTCTTCAACACCTTCACCTCTTCCTTGTATAAGGGGAATTACCAACAGACGTTTGGCGGTCTTCTAGAGGGAACTGGACAAGTTCCTCAAATTAGTTACTGACCAGCCGGGCTGTGGTTCGTACGTTGGACTTCGTGTGGCCAGCAATAACCTGGATGGTCAGGCCTTGATCTTACGGGAGGCCTGGTCTGGGACTGGGCCGCGGGGGCGCTGATACCCGGAAGTTACTGCACCATGGTTACGTATGTCGAAGGCTTTTGCAAAGTGAGTGTAAACTACATCTGCATTTTGCTTGTTTTCCACTGCATCGAAGACCATGATGGTGAAGCAACCGTGAGAGAGACGACCCACGTATTCTCGACCAATACTGACCTGGGTTGTGCTACTGTTGAGATTCCATGTGATTATTAATCTTGCTTCGTAAGACTCAAAGATTTTGATAAAGTAGGACGACAACGCTATCGACCTTGAGTTTTTTGTGATTGCTTTACCATCACCTGTATGGAAGCTATATTAATGGTTTGTAAGGACTGTGGGAGAATTCTTGTGTCCAGGTTCCTCCGCCAAGGAATATTCATGGCACGAGGTAGTGGATTCTTCCAATTTTTGATGAATATGGAGTTCCATGAGTCAGGGTCTGGGACAGAGTGCAAGTGCATGTAATTCATCGCTTTGTTGAAGTCAACTTGGGTTAGTTATGTCAGAAATAATGGAGATGATGGCAGAGTTTTGAGTCTCACCAATGAAAAACTCCTTTGGCTGTTAATGTTTAGATTTATTAATGACTCACTGAGCAGTCCTATTCTCACTACAGTATCTCAGTCATTGTTGTCATCAACGTAGGTTGCGTCTGCTTTAAGCAAGACCCCAGGATCAGTACTCGATGTGGTTTTAGCCCTGGATTTGGCATCCGAGAAAAAGTATTTAGAATTTCTCTCGACTTTACTTATATTTTTTTGTTGCCTCTGCCTCTGCCTCTGCTGGGCCTTGTGTGATGCATTCACTACAAGTTCCAACACTTTCTATTTTCCTTACTAGTTTCTTTTCCTTCTTCAGAAAGTCTGCAGCCAATAAGTTCAATAATTCTCCATCTTCGTCTGTAGAGGAAGTGCCTCTCTCCCTCTAACTTTGGTCTTCTATTTTTTTCTTAAAGGTACGTGTCTGGCGGGGAGGTGGAAGAATGGAGGTGTTGGAAACCCCACCCTTGTGAGTGAAACCTTGTACCAATGAAAACGTTGAGGTTTCTTCTTACACTATCTCAGGTTTACTACCCGCTCCCAGGATGCCGCACACAACAGTCTACTAATGCCCCGGGTACCTATATACTGCTAACTGTAGATGGGCACCATGGGGTAGCCAGCGAGCCACCAGTACACCCAGGGAAAGACAATTTAAAACACCTGCTGGTTGAACATGTTGCTAACTCAGTGTTTACAATATTTATAATACCTGTGGGAGTCCTGGTGCGCGTGTTAACAATCTTCACCTCAGTTTTCCGTATTTTTTACGAGGAAAAATTGCGGAATTCACAGTTAACAAATTGATATTAAAACGAGACGTTTGTTCGGTCCACCCGGACCATAATCGGTACGGATGGAGATAAATGGTATAAAATACCGACACGATGGAAAAATAAGCACAAATGCATTATATAATGCGATCCTGTATTGACAACAAGTCACAAACAGATAGATGTACCTGGGTGAATAGTACATGAGTATTTATAGGGTGGAGAATCAGGTGGAGAATGATGGGTAGGTTAGATTTGAGACTGGTGCTCGCCTGGTCAACCAGGCTATTGGTGCTAGCGGCCCGCTGGCCCACGCAGCCATCACAACACGGCTGATTGGCCCCTTGAAGGGGATACTAGTCCAATTTCCAAGACTGAGAGAAACGCTGGCTGCTTTCAACTCCAGTTTGTGCGTTAACTGTCAGATGTTTTAAGCCAAGGTGTTGCCGAACATTTGTTACTGGTGTTGTGTAATGCGTGTTGCAACTGTGGAACATGTTGCAGATGTGAAACATGTTTCAGGTGTTCTGGAACACATGTTGCAGGTGTCGTGGAACACATGTTGCAGCTGTCATGGAACACATGTTGCAGGTATCGTGGAACACATGTTGCAGGTGTCGTGGAACAAGTTGCAGGTGTCGTGGAACACATGTTGAAGGTGTCATGGAACACATGTTGCAGGTGTTGTGGAACACATGATGCAGGTGTCGTGGAACACATGTTGCAGGTGTTGTGGAACACATGTTGCAGTTGTCGTGGAACACATGTTGCAGGTGTTGTGGAACACATGTTGGTGTTGTGGAGCATATACCTTGTCAAGCATGTGAAGAAGCTCAAAATGTGGCCAGTTTGTAAGCCCCTTTACAGTGGCAGCTCAGCCAGGTGCCAGGCTTCTCTGTTGACCGCCTAGTCAACCAAGGTGCTGGTGCTAGAAGCCCCCAGGCACACTAAGCCAACACAACCTGACTAATCAGGTTTCCTCTTGGAAACTTTTACCTTCGTTTCTGTAATATTTTATCATACTTGCATGCAGCAGGATGTTGACCTAGCGCTCTCTAATTATACTTACAGCACCCCTGCTTTCCACCTCCCATATCTTTCACTCCAGGTAGTCAAGTGGGTGACCTGGCTTCCTGGAGAGAAAGATATGGAGTGATGATCCATCACTAGAGAGAGCAGGTAGCCATGAGAGATGGACTGTGAAGTGGTAATGTAGGAGGCTTACTCCAGACTAGGCTCTGAGTGATGTGACCCCAGGTATTAAGGTAGTACAAGCTAGGTTATGACTGATGGACTGACCACATCGACTCCAGGTTGAGGGACTCATTACCTCATACTCCTTCTGACCTTCAACAATTCTTTTCTGTATTGGTGTGAAGCCACTGGTGGGCGAGACGTTTCCACAATAAAGATAGCCAAGTGTTGCACATGTGTCTAATTCATCTCCCTGTCGGTTCTATGAACTATTTATCTACATGACTTACGTCACCCCAGGTACCGAGGCCATAGAAGCCAGGCTCCCTTTGATATACCTTTGATGAGTTTCGAGAGTTTAACTATTCTCGGAGCCCGGCTCGTCTGGTGCTTGCCTGGTCAACCAGGCTGTTGCTGCTGAGGCCCGTTGCTCCACATATTCATCACAGCTTGGTTGATCTGGCACCTGGTAAAGATACTTGTCCAGTTTCCTCTTCAAGGCTTCTACACTGGTTCCAGCCATGTTTCGGATATCTTCTGGTAAGATGTTGAATAGTCTGGGACCCCGGATGTTAATACAGTGCTCCCGTATTGTCCCCACCGCACCCCTGCTCCTCACTGGGTTTATTTTACACTTTCTCCCATATCTCTCACTCCAGTATGTGTTATGGCAGTGTGCAGATTTGGGACCAGGCCTCAAGTACTTTCCAAGTATATATTATTATTCTCCTCTCCTCCGCTCCAATGAGTACATGTTCAAGACTTGAAGGCGTTCCCAATAATTTAGATGTTTCATTGGCTCAATGTGAGCCGTAAACGATCTCTGTATTTGTTCCAGCTCTGCTATTTCTCCTGCCTGAACGGGCCGTCAGCACTGAGCAGTATTCTAGTGAGGGAGCACTAGCGATTTGAATAGTGTCACCATCGGCATTATTTCCTTGTTTTGAAGTTCTCAATACCCACGTCATCTTCCTGGCTGTTGTGATCTTGTCTTGTTATGGTCTTTAAACGACAGATCAGCAGACATAATTATTCCCAATCCTTTACGTGTTCCTTTCGTTCTATGTGGTACCCTCTTGCGTTTTGTATATAGTGTTCCTTTTGAGTTCTTCATTTTTCCATACCTAAGCAGCTGAAACTTATCACCATTGAACGTCATGTTGTTCTCCACTGCCCATTGGAAGACCCTGCTTATGTCCTCTGTAATTTTCAGTGTCCTCTACCGTAGTGACTTTCATGCTTATTTTCGTACATCTGCAAATGATGATACAAAGTGTGACGGTGTTTTTATCTGTCTGCTATGAGGATGAGAAACAGCAGAGGTGCCAGGACAGTGCCTTGGGCACTGAGCTTTGACCTCGCTGATGCTGGATCTTGCTCTGTTTACTACTACTTTTCTGTTTTGTGTGTTAGGAACCGGAAAATCCATCTGCCTACAAATGCGATCATGGAGTGATAGCGCACAAAATGAGGGCCATAGGCATTACGGGGAAGGTAGGCAGATGGATTTTGAGTTCCTAACACACAGAACACAAAAAGTAGTAGTGAACAGGGCAAGATCCAGCATCAGCGAGGTCAAAAGCTCAGTGCCCCAAGGCACTGTCCTGGCACCTCTGCTGTTTCTCATCCTCATAGCAGACATAGATAAAACACCCAGCACACTTTTGTATCATCATTTGCAGATGACACTAAAATAAGCATGAAAGTCACTACGGTAGAGGACACTGAAAAATTACAGGAGGACATAAGCAGGGTCTTCCAATGGGCAGTGGAGAACAACATGACGTTCAATGGTGATAAGTTTCAGCTGCTTAGGTATGGAAAAATGAAGAACTCAAAAGGAACACTATATACAAAACGCAAGAGGGTCACCACATAGAACGAAAGGAACACGTAAAGGACTTGGGAATAATTATGTCTGCTGATCTGTCGTTTAAAGACCATAACAAGACAAAGATCACAACAGCCAGGAAGATGACGGGTGGGTATTGAGAACTTTCAAAACAAGGGAAATAATGCCGATGGTGACACTATTCAAATCGCTAGTGCTCCTCACTTAGAATACTGCTCATGCTGACGGCCCGTTCAGGGCAGGAGAAATAGCAGAGCTGGAACAAATCCAGAGATCGTTTACGGCTCACATTGAGCCATTGAAACATCTAAATTATTGGGAACGCCTTCAAGTCTTGAACATGTACTCATTGGAGCGGAGGAGAGAGAGATACATGATAATATATCATGGAAAGTACTTGAGGGCCTGGTCCCAAATCTGCACACTGCCATAACAACATACTGGAGTGAGAGATATGGGAGAAAGTGTAAAATAAATCCAGTGAGGAGCAGGGGTGCGGTGGGGACAATACGGGAGCACTGTATTAACATCCGGGGTCCCAGACTATTCAACATCTTACCAGAAGATATCCGAAACACGGCTGGAACCAGTGTAGAAGCCTTCAAGAGGAAACTGGACAAATATCTTCACCAGGTGCCAGATCAACCAGGCTGTGATGGATATGTGGGACAGCGGGCCTCCAGCAGCAACAGCCTGGTTGACCAGGCAAGCACCAGACGAGCCTGGCCCATGGCCGGGCTCAGAGAGTAGATACTCTCGAAACTCTTCAAAGGTATATCAAAGGTATCCCCGTAATGCCCATGGCTCTCATTTTGTGCGATATCACACCATGATCCCATTTGTCAAACGCCTGTGTAAATCATATCTGTGTTTTGGCTTGATTCAGTTCCTTCAGGTTGAGGATCTGGGTGATATCACTGCAGGTACTGATGTCTTACAGACTAGGTTCTGAGTGAAGAATCTTACTGATACCGATACTCAAGTCTTACAACACAAGGACTGTGATATATATCTATGACCGGTTTCGAGGGTCTTCTAGTCCTGCAGCCCAGCCTGGGATCAGGCTTTTCTAAGCCCTGTTAACTAGTGGATAAACAAAGCCCTGACCATGGTAATGAAGCATCACAAGACATCAAACAGGTTTGAGAGGTGAACTCTTAACAGCAATCCTCATTCAGAGACTCCCGGAAGCCTTCCAGGGAGAGCCTCATAAGGGGCTTCAAAGTGCTCTGAATCAACCAAAGGCTATTCTGCAAATGCACGTCAACGTAGTGCAAATTCCAAAAGCCTGTTTGACCAGATGATAACGAACATGCACAAGTTAAGACCCTAAGTCTAGGGAAATAGTTGGGTGGGTAAGAGGTGGGAGAAATAGGGGGAGAGGGAAAATAGTTGAGGAAGGGGGAATGTTGGATGGCGAAATGGTGGAGGAGGAAAGAAAGTGAGGGAGGGAAGATAAATGGATACAAGAGAGGAAAGGTGAGGGGAGAGAGGAAGGTGACGAGACGAAAAGAAGGGAGTGGGGAAAACTGGTGTAGGAGATGAATTTATGTAAGCCAGCGTCGTGTAAATGTCAAGAATATCAGGATAGGAAGGTGAATGTTTCTCTCTATATGGGTAGTCTATAACACTATACTATACCAAGGTGTTGTCTTAGACACCAAGAAATACACACAAAAGTGCAACAAATACAAGTAATGTTTATTCCTTAAATGTTTTCCTTTTCTCTCACAGCACTACAGTTACTTATACATGCATCTGCATCATCTATAGTGAACTCTCGCACTCAGACAACCTTCCCATCTATAGTGAACTCTGCACTCAGAGAACCTTCCCATCTATAGTGAACTCTGCACTCAGACAACCTTCCCATCTATAGTGAACTCTGCACTCAGAGAACCTTCCCATCTATAGTGAACTCTCGCACTCAGACAACCTTCCCATCTATAGTGAACTCTCGCACTCAGACAACCTTCCCATCTATAGTGAACTATCGCACTCAGACAACCTTCCCATCTATAGTGAACTCTCGCACTCAGACAACCTTCCCATCATAGTGAACCTCGCACTCGACAACCTTCCCATCTATATGAACTCTCGACTCAGACACCCTTTCCCATCTATAGTGAACTGCACTCAGACAACCTTCCCATCTATAGTGAACTCTCGCACTCAGCAACCTTCCCATCTATAGTGAATCTGCACTCAGAGAACCTTCCCATCTATAGTGAACTTTCTTGCACTCAGACAACCTTCCATCTATAGTGAACCTCTCGCACTCAGACAACCTTCCCATCTATAGTGAACTTGCACTCAGACAACCTTCCCATCTATAGTGAACTCTGACTCAGACAACCTTCCAATCTATAGTGAACTCTGCACTCAGACAACCTTCCCATTATAGTGAACTCTTGCATCTCAGACAACCTTCCCATCTATAGTGAACTCTTGCACTCAGACAACCTTCCCATCTATAGTGAACTCTCGCACTCAGACAACCTTCCCATCTATAGTGAACTCTTGCACTCAGACAACCTTCCCATCTATAGTGAACTCTTGCACTCAGACAACCTTCCCATCTATAGTGAACTCTGCACTCAGACAACCTTCCCATCTATAGTGAACTCTTGCACTCAGACAACCTTCCCATCTATAGTGAACTCTCGCACTCAGACAACCTTCCCATCTATAGTGAACTCTTGCACTCAGACAACCTTCCCATCTATAGTGAACTCTCGCACTCAGACAACCTTCCCATCTATAGTGAACTCTCGCACTCAGACAACCTTCCCATCTATAGTGAACTCTCGCACTCAGAGAACCTTCCCATCTATAGTGAACTCTTGCACTCAGACAACCTTCCAATCTATAGTGAACTCTTGCACTCAGACAACCTTCCCATCTATAGTGAACTCTTGCACTCAGACAACCTTCCCATCTATAGTGAACTCTCGCACTCAGAGAACCTTCCCATCTATAGTGAACTCTCGCACTCAGAGAACCTTCCCATCTATAGTGAACTCTTGCACTCAGAGAACCTTCCCATCTATAGTGAACTCTCGCACTCAGAGAACCTTCCCATCTATAGTGAACTCTTGCACTCAGACAACCTTCCCATCTATAGTGAACTCTTGCACTCAGACAACCTTCCCATCTATAGTGAACTCTCGCACTCAGAGAACCTTCCCATCTATAGTGAACTCTTGCACTCAGACAACCTTCCCATCTATAGTGAACTCTCGCACTCAGACAACCTTCCCATCTATAGTGAACTCTCGCACTCAGAGAACCTTCCCATCTATAGTGAACTCTTGCACTCAGACAACCTTCCCATCTATAGTGAACTCTTGCACTCAGACAACCTTCCCATCTATAGTGAACTCTTGCACTCAGACAACCTTCCCATCTATAGTGAACTCTTGCACTCAGACAACCTTCCCATCTATAGTGAACTCTCGCACTCAGACAACCTTCCCATCTATAGTGAACTCTCGCACTCAGACAACCTTCCCATCTATAGTGAACTCTTGCACTCAGACAACCTTCCCATCTATAGTGAACTCTTGCACTCAGACAACCTTCCCATCTATAGTGAACTCTTGCACTCAGACAACCTTCCCATCTATAGTGAACTCTTGCACTCAGACAACCTTCCCATCTATAGTGAACTCTCGCACTCAGACAACCTTCCCATCTATAGTGAACTCTCGCACTCAGACAACCTTCCCATCTATAGTGAACTCTTGCACTCAGAGAACCTTCCCATCTATAGTGAACTCTCGCACTCAGACAACCTTCCCATCT
This sequence comes from Cherax destructor, assembly GCA_009830355.1. NCBI lineage: Eukaryota > Metazoa > Arthropoda > Malacostraca > Decapoda > Parastacidae > Cherax > Cherax destructor. Next base: position 195,192 of record WNWK01001289.1, read on the forward strand.
ATAGTGAACTCTTGCACTCAGAGAACCTTCCCATCTATAGTGAACTCTCGCACTCAGACAACCTTCCCATCTATAGTGAACTCTCGCACTCAGAGAACCTTCCCATCTATAGTGAACTCTCGCACTCAGACAACCTTCCCATCTATAGTGAACTCTTGCACTCAGACAACCTTCCCATCTATAGTGAACTCTCGCACTCAGACAACCTTCCACGACATACAATAAAACATATTCTGTTGGTATTCCTCGTTGTTAGATTGCAATTATATTTTGGTGAGGATTTCGAGGGTCAATGCCCCTGCGGCTTGGTCCCAGACCAGGCCACCTGGTGAATCAAGGCTTGATCAACCAGGTCCTTACTGCTGCCAGCACGCAGTCCATCGTATGAATCACAGACCGGCTAGTCTAGCACCGATTGGAGGAACTTGCTAAGTTGCTTCTTGAAGACGAAGGAACGACGTTGAAAATTCGGGGACACTTATGGAGTTCTCTCTGCCTACTCGCGATGCCCATCCTTTTATAGGAGTATTCTGCACCGTCTGCTAAGTCTCTCTATGTTTATACAGTGATTTTGGTTTGCAGGTTTGGGACTAGTCCCCCCAGGATTTTCCAGGCGTAAATTATGATGTACCTTTCTCGCCTACGTTATGAGGAATACAGTTGAAGGGACTTATAGCATTCCCAGTAGTTCATGTTTCTAGTTCAGTAATCTTGCATGCATTGAAGGGGGCCGTTAATACAACAGTAGTCCAGCCAGGTGAGAACAAGTGACCTGAAAGAATATAATTTGCTCAAAATCTATTGTCTTGAAAGTTCTAGTTATCCAGCCTATCATTTGCCTTGTGGGAGCAATGGCAACATTGTAGTGATCCTTGAATGTGAGATCTGACATCATTACTCCAAAGTCTCGCACATTTGACATTCGCTATATTGAAAGTTTTGAGTTCGCCCTGTACTCCGTTTGAGTCTTTATTTCCTCCATTCTTCCATAGAGTAGCAGTCGAACTTGTCCCTATGAAGCACCATATTTTTGTCTGAGGCCCACTGGAAGACTTAAAGGCAAATGTCAAGACCACCAAAAGATGTGGATAATGAGAACTTTCAAAACAAGGGAAATAGTGACAAGGCGATACTTTTAAATCGCTTATGTTCTCTCGTTTGGCAAATTGTTCAGTGTTGATGGCTTCGTTCAGGAGGAGTGATATCAAAACTGGAGAGGATACTGAGATCATTTAAGGACCGCACAGAAAAAAAAACAATTTAATTACTGGGAGAGAGAAAACATGATAATAATATATACCTGGAAAGTATTTGAAGGCTTTGTCCCAAATCTGAACTCTGCCATAACAATATACTGAAGATGTATGGGAGAAAGTGCAAAATATACACTTGAAAAGCAAGGACGTCGCGGGCACTATAAAAGAATATTGTATCAACATCCGTGGTCCCAGAAACACTGCTGGCACGAGCGTATTAGTTTTTCAAGAGGAAACTGGACAAGTATCTTCCCCAGATGCCAGATCAACCAGGCTGTGATAGATATGTGGACCATTGGGCCGCCAGCAATAACTGCCTAGTTGACCAGGAAAACATCACACAAGCCTGGCCAATAGAAAAACTTACGAAACTCATCGAAGGTATATCAAAGGTAAAGGTAGGACATACAAGAATGAGAAACACAAGTGGAGCGAGTATTGTACCTTGAGGAACTGTGGCAACTTACCACTTCACTTTGTTTACAACTACTCTCTGGCTTCTATTTGTGAAGAAACTAAATATCAATCACCCCACTTTTTCAGTTATTTCTTTTGCACGCATTTTGTGCGCTGTCACACCGTGGCCGCACTTGTAGAAGGTTTTTGCAAAACCAGTGTACACTACATCAGCATTCACCTCGTATTCCAGAGCATCAAATATCAATGTTGTGCTGCTCTAGCAATTGTGAAAGGCAGGAGCGACCCGATTTAACTCACGCTGCCCTCGATTTTGTAAGTACAAGTGTTGTGATTCCATGTGTTTGGCAATCATGCATCTTAGGACCTGCTTACAAATTATGATAATGCGTAGATCTGGCACTACTTGTCTATCGTTTTTTTGCAGTTGCCTTTACTGCCACCTTTTTGAGGTGGGGCAATATCAGTGGTTTTTAATGACTGTGTGATGACACTTGCGTCCAGGTTGCAGAATCTATAAAGTTGCAAGGTATATAAAAATGCGTTTATAATAAGAAGTAGTCTAAGATTACAGGGTCTATAATGTTGAAGGGTTTATAATGTTGCAGGGTTTATAATGTTGCAGGGTTTATAAAGCTGTGTCTATAATGATGCAGGGTCTATAAAGTTATAGGATCTCTAAAGCTGCATCTATAAAATCGTAGTCTCTAAGGCTGCGTCTATAATGTTGCAAGAACTATAATATTGCATGATCTATACTGGAGGATCTATAATGCTGCATGATCTATGCTGGAGGATCTATAATGTTGCAAGAACTATAATATTGCATGATCTATGCTGGAGGATCTATAATGTTGCAAGATCTATAATGATGTATGATTTATAAGTCAGAAGAGCACTGGCAACACACTACACACCAGTATAACAGGACAGGTCATAAAAATCTTTGAAAGGTTAGAAAGACGACTTAAAAATAACTTTTAGGGAACAGCATGACCCAGACAAGCCAAGTTAAGATACAGCAGAAAGTTCATGCTGGTCACAACTACCACAGGAAGGTCATGCTGGTCACAACTACCACAGGAAGGTCATGCTGGTCACAACTACCACAGGAAGGTCATGCTGGTCACAACTACCACAGTAAGATCATGCGGGACACAGCAACCACAGGAAGGTCATGCTGGTCACAACTACCACAGTAAGGTCATGCTGGTCACAACTACCACAGTAAGGTCATGTTTGTCACAACTACAACAGTAAGATCATGCTGGTCACAACTACCACAGGAAGGTCATGCTGGTCACAACTACCACAGGAAGGTCATGCTGGTCACAACTACCACAGGAAGGTCATGCTGGTCACAGCTACCACAGGAAGGTCTACCTGGAGGGCATTCCGGGGATCGACGTCCCCGCGGCCCGGTCTATGACCAGGCCTCCCGGTGGATCAGGGCCTGATCAACGAGGCTGTTACTGCTGGCTGCACGTAATCCAACGTACGAACCACAGCCCGGCTGATCTGGCACTGACTTTAGGTATCTGTCCAGCTCCCTCTTGAAGGCAACCAGAAGTCTACTGGTAATGCCCCTAATGGCTGGTGGGAGGCTGTTGAACAGTCTTGCGCCCCGGACACTTATTGTGTTTTCTCTTAGTGTACCAGTGGCGCCCCTAATTTTCACTGGGGGTACGTTGCACCGTCTGCCAAGTCTTTTGCTTTCGTATGGAGTGATTTCTGTGTGCATATTAGGGACCAGTCCCTCCAGAATCTTCCAGGTGTAGATTATGATATATCTCTCTCGCCTGCGCTCCAGTTAATATAAGTCTAGTGCTTCCAGGCGTTCCCAGTAGTTAAGGTGTTTGATGGAACTTATACGTGCAGTAAAGGTTCTCTGTACATTCTCTAGATCTGCAATTTCACCTGCCTTGAATGGGGATGTTAATGTACAGCAGTATTCCAGCCTAGAGAGAACAAATGATTTAAAAAGTATCATCATTGGCTTGGCATCTCTTGTCTTGAATGTTCTCATTATCCATCCTATCAGTTTCCTCGCAGTTGTAATAGTGGCATTGTTGTGGTCCTTGAAGGTGAGGTCTTCGGACATTACCACACCCAGGTCCTTCACATTACTTTTCCGTTCTATTGTGTGATTGGAGTTTGTAATATACTCAGTCCTAGTTATTATTTCCTCCAGTTTTCCATAAAAGAGTAGTTGGAATTTGTCTTCATTGAACATCATATTGTTCTCTGTTGTCCATTGGAAAACTTGGTTTATATCTTCTTGGAGATTTGCCGTGTCCTCAATGGACGACACTCTCATGCAGATCCTAGTATCATCTGCAAAGGATGATACAGTGCTGTGGTTTACATCTCTGTCTATGTCTGATATGAGAATGAGGAACAGGATAGGTGCGAGTACTGTGCCTTGTGGGACAGAGCTCTTCATTATGGCAGCATCCGATTTAACTCTGTTTATCACTACTCTTTGTGTTCGATTGGTTAGGAAGTTGAAGATAGATCTGCCTACTTTGCCAGTTATCCCTTTAGCACGCATTTTGTGTGCTATTACACCATGATCGCACTTGTCAAAGGCTTTTGCAAAATCTGTGAATACTACATCTGCATTCTGTTTGTTTTCCAGAGCATCTAAGACCATATCATAGTGGTCTAGCAGTGGTGAGAGGCAGGAGCGACCTGCTCTGAACCCATGTTGTCCTGGGTTGTGCAATTTTTGGGAGTCCAGGTGGTTTGCTATCCTGCTTCTTAGAAATCTTTCAAAAAATTTTATGATATGGGACGTTAAAGCTATTGGTCTATAGTTCTTAGCTACTGCTTTGCTGCCACCTTTATGGAGTGGGGCTATATCCGTTGTTTTCAGTGACTGTGGAATCTCGCCTGTGTCTAAGCTCCTTCTCCATAGCATACTTAGGACCCGTGAGAGGGGTTTCTTGCAGTTCTTAATGAACACAGAGTTCCACGAGTCTGGGCCTGGGGCTGAGTGCATGGGCATGTCGTCGATGGCTTTCTCAAAGTCTAGAGGAGTTAGGGCTATGTCAGAAATTTGGCATACATTGGCAGGGTTTTGAGGCTCATTCATGAAAAAAAAATTTAGATTGTCTATTTTAGACGGATTAGTGGCTCGCTGAACACAAGAGTCATATTGAGATTTCAGTATCTCACTCATTTCTTTGTTGTCATCTGTGTAAGATCCGTCTTGTCTGAGCAGGGGCCCTATACTAGAAGTGGTGTTTGCCTTGTTTTTGGCATATGAAAATAAATATTTCGAATTTCTTTCAATTTCACTAATAACTTTTAGCTCCTCTTGACTCTCCTGGATCCTGTATGAGTCCTTTAATTTTAGCTCAATATTTTCCACTTTCCTGGTTAGCGCTTCCTTCCGTGAATCAGATAGTCCGGCATTTTTGAGGAGCTCAGTGATTCTTCGTCTTCTCCTGTATAGGGAGCGTCTATCTCTCTCCTGTTTACTTCTTCTCTTCTTTTTTCGTAGAGGAATATGCCTTGAACATACTTCAGCTACCAGGAGGTTGATATTTTCAAGGCACTGGTTAGGGTCCATGTAATTCAAGATATCTTCCCAACATGTTTCATTTAGGGCATAGTTTACCAGATCCCAGTTGATGTTCTTGTTGTTGAACTTGAATTTGGTAAAGGTACCCTCATAGTTATATGCGTTTTGCTGATCAGGACTCCTGTGCATGTACGTCTGGACTTCGATTAGATTGTGATCAGAATTTGTTGTTTTTGATATTGTTATATTTCTTACAAGGTCCTCATTATTTGTGAAGATAAGGTCTAGTGTGTTCTCTAGTCTCGTTGGCTCCACTATCTGCTGACTTAGGGTGAGTTTGTTGCAGAAATTTAGCAGCTCATGTGTGTGTGACTTTATCTGCGCTACCTCCGTGGATTATTTCTGCTACAACATTATTTGCTATATTCTTCCATTTTGTATGTCTAAGATTGAAGTCACCAAGCAGCAAGATGTTTGGGGATGGGGCTGGAAGGTTTTCCAGACAGGTGTCAAATTTCAGATAGTTGTTCTTTGAACTGTTGGTAAGTTGCATCTGGTGGCTTATATACAAGTACAATGACTAAGTTTTGGTTCTCGATTTTTATTGTCAGAACTTCAACTACATCATTTGTGGTGGTCAGTATCTCTGTGCAAATGAGCGACTCTTTGACATACAGGTCATGCTGGTCACAGTAAGATTATGCTGGTCAAAACTACAACAGGAAGGTCATGCTGGTCACAACTACCACAGTAAAATCATGCTGGTCACAACTATCACAGTAAGATCATGCTGGTCAAAACTACAACAGGAAGGTCATGCTGGTCACAACTACCACAGTAAAATCATGCTGGTCACAACTACCACAGGAAGATCATGCTGGTCACAACTACCACAGGAAGGTCATGCTGATCACAACTACCACAGGAAGGTCATGCTGGTCACAAGTACCACAGGAAGGTCATGCTGGTCACAACTACCATAGGAAGGTCATGCTGGTCACATCTACCATAGGAAGGTCATGCTGGTCACAACTACCACAGGAAGTCATGCTGGTCACAACTACAACAGGAAGGTCATGCTGGTCACAACTACCACAGGAAGGTCATGCTGGTCTCAACTACCACAGGAAGGTCATGCTGATCATAACTATTACAGTAAGATCGTGCTGGTCACAACTACAACAGTAAGATCATGCTGGTCACAACTACCACAGGAAGATCAGATTATAACAAAATTATGAAGGGTTTGGAGCACCAAAACACAGACCCCTGGAGTCAACCTGGAGGGTGTTCCGGGGGTCAACTGGAGTCAACACGGTGGGTGTTCCGGGGGTCAACTGGAGTCAACCTGGAGGGTGTCCCGGGGGTCAACGCCCCCGCGACCGATCAAGCTATAACATGAAAACCTTAAATACCATACAATAAACTTGATCTCTCAGTTCACAGCAGGATTTGAACCTGCACACTCTGTATCTAAGTATTCTTTGATACAAAATGTGCAGGTTCGAATCCTCCTGTGGACTGAGAGATCATGTTTTTTAAAAGTTAGTCCGCTTACGAATTAAGCATTGAACACTACTAAGACAGCTTGGGTACACGTTACTTGGATCAGAACACCTTAGTCTTGGAATCACCGCTCCTGCGCCTCGCTCTCAGTCGCCTCTCACAGCCATCTTTTATGTAAATAAAATCACAGTAAACAGCTAATATTACATACCTTTGATATACCTTTGAAGAGTTTCGAGAGTTTATCTACTCTCTGAGCCCGGGCCAGGCTCGTCTGGTGCTTGCCTGGTCAACCAGGCTGTTGATGCTGGAGACCCGCTGCCCCACGTATCCATCACAGCCTGGTTGATCTGGCACATGTAAAAAAACCACTGTGAAAAACAGTGAATTTTATATTTTTTTCACAGTGATTATATTATTTTATTTTGTATACGGCCATATTTTATATATAATTAGTATTATAGTAAATGGAAAGCGCTAAACCCGAAGAAGTCATTGTGCCTGGGGAGTGGAAAGCAATCAGGCTTGATCAGAGGAAGGGGGAGTCAGTTCCTTGGATGAAGAGCCTCTCACCAGCATGAAGACATCATCGGTAAGGGGACACTTACTGTACGAGTGCTGGAGTGACAGCCTTCATCCCCTGGCACTCTGCCTCACTGTAGAGTGCTGGAGTGACAGAGTTCAACCTCAGGCACTCTGCCTCACTGTAGAGTGCTGGAGTGGCAGCCTTCATCCCCAGGCACTCTGCCTCACTGTAGAGTGCTGGAGTGACAGCCTTCATCCCCAGGCACTCTGCCTCACTGTAGAGTGCTGGAGTGACAGCCTTCATCCCCAGGCACTCTGCCTCACTGTAGAGTGCTGGAGTGGCAGCCTTCAACCCCAAGCACTCTGCCTCACTGTAGAGTGCTGGAGTGGCAGCCTTCATCCCCATGCACTCTGCCTCACTGTAGAGTGCTGGAGTGACAGCCTTCATCCCCAGGCACTCTGCCTCACTGTAGAGTGCTGGAGTGACAGAGTTCAACCTCAGGCACTCTGCCTCACTGTAGAGTGCTGGAGTGACAGCCTTCAACCCCAAGCACTCTGCCTCACTGTAGAGTGCTGGAGTGACAGCCTTCATCCCCAGGCACTCTGCCTCACTGTAGAGTGCTGGAGTGACAGAGTTCAACCTCAGGCACTCTGCCTCACTGTAGAGTGCTGGAGTGACCGCCTTCATCCCCAGGCACTCTGCCTCACTGTAGAGTACTGGAGTGACAGCCTTCATCCCCAGGCACTCTGCCTCACTGTAGAGTACTGGAGTGACAGCCTTCATCCCCAGGCACTCTGCCTCACTGTAGAGTGCTGGAGTGACAGCCTTCATCCCCAGGTACTCTGCCTCACTGTAGAGTGCTGGAGTGACAGCCTTCATCCCCAGGCACTCTGCCTCACTGTAGAGTGCTGGAGTGACAGAGTTCAACCTCAGGCACTCTGCCTCACTGTAGTGCTGGAGTGGCAGCCTTCAATCCCAGGCACTCTGCCTCACTGTAGTGCTGGAGTGGCAGCCTCCCAGGACTCTGCCCACTGTAGAGTGCTGGGTGGCCTTATCCCCAGGCACTTGCCTCCTGTAGAGTGCTGGAGTGACAGCCTTCATCCCCAGGCACTCTGCCTCACTGTAGAGTGCTGGAGTGACAGCCTTCAACCCAGGCACTCTGCCTCACTGTAGTGCTGGAGTGCAGCCTTCATCCCCAGGCACTCTGCCTCACTGTAGAGTGCTGGAGTGGCAGCCTTCATCCCCAGGCACTCTGCCTCACTGTAGAGTGCTGGAGTGGCAGCCTTCATCCCCAGGCACTCTGCCTCACTGTAGAGTGCTGGAGTGACAGCCTTCAACCCCAGGCACTCTGCCTCACTGTAGAGTGCTGGAGTGGCAGCCTTCAACCCCAGGCACTCTGCCTCACTGTAGAGTGCTGGAGTGACAGCCTTCAACCCCAGGCACTCTGCCTCACTGTAGAGTGCTGGAGTGACAGCCTTCATCCCCAGGCACTCTGCCTCACTGTAGAGTGCTGGAGTGGCAGCCTTCATCCCCAGGCACTCTGCCTCACTGTAGAGTGCTGGAGTGGCAGCCTTCAACCCCAAGCACTCTGCCTCACTCTAGAGTGCTGGAGTGGCAGCCTTCAATCCCCCGGCACTCTGCCTCACTGTAGAGTGCTGGAGTGACAGCCTTCAACCCCAAGCACTCTGCCTCACTGTAGAGTGCTGGAGTGGCAGCCTTCAATCCCAGGCACTCTGCCTCACTGTAGAGTGCTGGAGTGACAGCCTTCAACCCCAGGCACTCTGCCTCACTGTAGAGTGCTGGAGTGGCAGCCTTCAACCCCAGGCACTCTGCCTCACTGTAGAGTGCTGGAGTGGCAGCCTTCATCCCCAGGCACTCTGCCTCACTGTAGAGTGCTGGAGTGGCAGCCTTCAAACCCAGGCACTCTGCCTCACTGTAGAGTGCTGGAGTGGCAGCCTTCAACCCCAGGCACTCTGCCTCACTGTAGAGTGCTGGAGTGGCAGCCTTCAACCCCAGGCACTCTGCCTCACTGTAGAGTGCTGGAGTGGCAGACTTCAACCCAGGCACTCTGCCTCACTGTAGAGTGCTGGAGTGGCAGCCTTTAACCCCAGGCACTTTGCCTCACTGTAGAGTGCTGGAGTGACAGCCTTCACCCCAGGCACTCTGCCTCACTGTAGAGTGCTGGAGTGTCAGCCTTCATCCCCAGGCACTCTGCCTCACTGTAGAGTGCTGGAGTGACAGCCTTCAACCCCAGGCACTCTGCTCACTGTAGAGTGCTGGAGTGACAGCCTTCAACCCCAGGCACTCTGCCTCACTGTAGAGTGCTGGAGTGACAGCCTTCAACCCCAGGCACTCTGCCTCACTGTAGAGTGCTGGAGTGACAGCCTTCAACCCCAGGCACTCTGCCTCACTGTAGAGTGCTGGAGATGCAGCCTTCAACCCCAGGCACTCTGCCTCACTGTAGAGTGCTGGAGTGACAGCCTTCAACCCCAGGCACTCTGCCTCACTGTAGACTGCTGGAGTGGCAGCCTTCAACCCCAGGCCCTCTGCCTCACTGTAGAGTGCTGGAGTGACAGCCTTCAACCCCAGGCACTCTGCCTCACTGTAGAGTGCTGGAGTGCAGCCTTCAATCCCCAGGCACTCTGCCTCACTGTAGAGTGCTGGAGGACAGCCTTCAACCCCAGAGCACTCTGCCTCACTGTAGAGTGCTGGATGGCAGCCTTCAATCCCCAGGCACTCTGCCTCACTGTAGGTGCTGGAGTGGCAGCCTTCAACCCAGGCACTCTGCCTCACTGTAGTGCTGGAGTGGCAGCTTCAATCCCAGGCACTCTGCCTCACTGTAGAGTGCTGGAGTGGCAGCCTTCAACCCCAGGCACTCTGCCTCACTGTAGAGTGCTGGAGTGGCAGCCTTCAACCCCAGGCACTCTGCCTCACTGTAGTGCTGGAGTGCAGTTCAACCCAGGACTCTGCCTCACTGTAGTGCTGGAGTGGCAGCCTTCAACCCCAGGCACTCTGCCTCACTGTAGAGTGCTGGAGTGACAGCCTTCAACCCCAGGCACTCTGCCTCACTGTAGAGTGCTGGAGTGGCAGCCTTCAACCCCAGGCACTCTGCCTCACTGTAGAGTGCTGGAGTGACAGCCTTCAACCCCAGGCACTCTGCCTCACTGTAGAGTGCTGGAGTGGCAGCCTTCAACCCAGGCACTCTGCCTCACTGTAGAGTGCTGGAGTGCAGCCTTCAACCCCAGGCACTCTGCCTCACTGTAGAGTGCTGGAGTGACAGCCTTAACCCCAGGCACTCTGCCTCACCGTAGAGTGCTGGAGTGACAGCCTTCAACCCCAGGCACTCTGCCTCACTATAGAGAGCTGGAGTGGCAGCCTCAACCCCAGGTACTCTGCCTCACTGTTGAGTGCTGGAGTGGCAGCCTTCAACCCCAGGCACTCTGCCTCACTGCCCGTCATTCTTACTCTACCTATTTATATACGCAATTAGTGTAGAGTGCTGCACTTGTGCCTTTCAACAGCAGGCACTGTGGGGTGCCACACGGCAACACTGAGGCACTGTGAGCAACCCCTGCAGCTAAGATGGTGGAGGCGCCAAGGAGTGATACCTGATAAAACTTAAGTGGTGAGAGAGAGAATTTTGTGTACTCACCTAGTTGTGGTTGCAGGGGTCGAGTCACAGCTCCTGGCTCCTGTGTGTGTGTGTGTACTCACCTAATTGTGATTACAGGGGTCGAGCCTCAGCTCCTGGCCCCGCCTCTTCACTGATCGCTAATGGGTCCTCTCTCCCTGCTCCATGAGCTTTATCATACCTCGTCTTAAAGCTATGTATGGTTCCTGCCTCCACTACATCACTTGCTAGACTATGTGCGCGCGTGTGCTGCGTGCGTGTGCATGCGTGCGCGTGCGTGCGTGCGCGCGTGCAACTCCCTGTGCGCTGGAGCACGTCCACAGGGTCAGGATTCTCACTCATACTTTCATGAAACTTTCCAAACTTTCTCTTACGTGTGCCTAGAGATTACTGAACAGTATTCTCCCCTTCCTCACTCCCTTCCTTTTTTCACTCTTCCATCTCAACCCTTTCTCACTGTATCTTTCTCCATCCTCTCCCTCCCTTCTTGCCTCTGAAGTGTGTGTGTCCTCCCTCAATCACTCTCCATCAAGTACCTCAGCGTTCTCCCTTCCTCCCTAAGTCCTAGACCAAGAGACCTGTGACCGAATTCGAGGGTTTTTCTAGCCTACTACCCTGGCCATCGGTAAAGTTTCCTCTTTGTGTACCTGTTCAAGAAGGTCGTTACTGCTAGCAGCCTGCTGGCCCATGTAACCATCATAGCCTGACAGACTTGGTACTTGGCAAAAGTAATGTGAAAAGCAGCGGCACTGTAGGCACTATAAAACACTTACATTCACAGGTAAGGTTGTCTATATCTCTGGCTCAAAACTATCCTTCCTAGCAGTGTCAATACGCAGAACAGATCAGACGTTTAATGTCATAGAACATAAGGAACACTGCAGCAGGCGCATGCTCATGCGAGGCAGTGTCCATGACCTGGCTCGCATGGGTCAGTAGGCCTGCTGCAGTGTTCCTTCTTTCTTATGTTCTTATGTTTACTATTTAAAACTTCTATATCTGTTCTGGCAGTATTTCTGACATCTGCTGTAAGCAGGAAGAATAGTTCTGAGCCAGAGATGTTGACAACCTTACCTGTGAATGTAAGTGTTTTATAGTGCCTACAGCGCCGCTGCTATTTCATAAGATTAATTTTACATTTCCTACCATATCTTTCATTATAGTGAGTTGTTATAACAGTGCAGAATGGGGACCAGGTCCTAAGGTATTTCCCACTTACTGTATATATTATCAAATATCTTTCCTTCTCTCTTCCACAAAGAAAAGTCCAAGTGATTAAGGTGTTTACAACACTACATATTTTACTGAATCTACTAGACCAACAATGAAGCTGTCATACAAATCACAGAACGGATGGGAATCGAATCCATGACAGGGAAATTTTAAAACTCACAGGCCAGAGCACTAACTCGTTCTGTTATTTGTTTTGCTGACAATCGTGTTTTTACGATTTCGTGAGTCAGTCATACGGATAACACCTCAGATCGTCATGAGGGAGAAAACTTACTAATAAAGAGACATAACGAGAGCCTCCCTTTCCTCCCCTCCCCCATGAATCAGAAGAGTAGAAGGCTAAGTTATGTGTCATAATGAACAAGTTGCTTAAGGGGCACGTCAGTTTCCCTGTTTTCTAATAATATTAGGAGACAGGGAAAATCAGGAGCCTCTTAAGCAACATGTTAAACAACTTAGAATAAGAGGGGATGAAGCAGCCAGACTAGACCTAATATTTACACAAGGTACATCAGGTGTCTAGGAGATATTGTATCAACCAGTACATCTTGTATGAATCTCTGGTGGAAGTGAGATGGACAGATGAAGGAAGCGAGATGGAGAACATCAGAAAGGTATAGAAAAAGAGGCAAAAGTGAGGGAAGAAGGAAGCTTGTGTGCAGAATATAGTAAGACAGGGCTCGGTAGAAAGTCAACACAATAACTGATGAAATACCTCATCAAACCCAAGAGTTAAGGGAAGACTCAAATATAACTTGAGAGTCACTGTACTGTATTCCTGAAGTGGTATATGTTCTAACTTAGCTAGTACTTAGAAGTACAGTACCGTATATTGTATTAGCTGAATTTAATGGATCGACTGACGTAGCAAGCACCAGAGAAGCTTGACCAGGGGCCGGGCTGCGGGAATAAGAAAACTCCGGAAACCGATCACAAATATTACCTTACCTTGCTCCGATTTTGGGGTGGTCACCTTCCTCGCGGGTCGGACCCAGACCAGGCCTCACGGGTGATAGTCTGATCAATCAGGCTGTTGGTGCCAACCACACACAGTCCAACGTATGCACCACAGCACGAATGATCAGCAACTGACTTTTCAAGTTCCCTCTTGAATACAGCCAAAGGTCTGCTGGTAATTCCCCTTATGCACGAAGGTAGGGTACTAAAAAGTCTTGGTCCACTTTCATTTATTCAGTTCTGTCTCGGTGTGCTTACTGTGCCCCTACTCTACACAGTGCGAATGATTTCTGCGTCCAGCTTTGGGATCAATCCCTCCATGATCAATCCCGCCCACGTTCCGAAGAGTAGAAATTCAAAAAACTTCAAATGTTTGCAGTAGTAATGGCTCAGAAACCAATACCAGGAAGAGAAAGCCAGATACAAGACAGTGTAGAAGAAATGTGGAATAAGAAGGATCCAAAGCCAAGGCTCACTCTCCTCCCATTCCTAGTTGGACAAACAGAACAAAGTAATTACACCAACACAAACACTAAAACCTTGCCTACACCCTGCACTACGAGGGGCACAAGACTCCTTACTAAAACTGTCCAGAGGTGGAGCTACAAGCCAATAAAGAAAGATAAATGTAGGAAGCCTGTGTGGCCAGGAGTGGTGGCGGCCAACCACCGTCTCTATGTGGCCATTGTGAGAAGTGCAAGAGACAGTCGTGCTCCATAACCCACCTTGCACACACACACACACACACACACACACACACACACACAAACTATTGCTCTATTCTCTCTCCTCAACTGGTGCTCCACTGGCTCTCCTCAACTGGTGCTCCACTGGCTCTCCTCAACTGGTGCTCCACTGGCTCTCCTCAACTGGTGCTCCACTGGCTCTCCTCAACTGGTGCTCCACTGGCTCTCCTCAACTGGTGCTCCACTGGCTCTCCTCAAGTGATATTCCGTTCACGGATTTCGAGAGTTTCTCTGCCCTGGCAGCCCGGTCCTAGGCCAGGCTTGTCTGCTGTTTGCCTGGTCAACCAAGCTGTTGCGCTGGCAGCCCGCTGACCCACATCGCCGTCAAGAGCCTGGTTGAACCGGCAACTAGCGGAGGTACTTGTCTAGTTTCCTCTTGAGAACTTCTATATTTATTCCAACAATGTTTCTGACATCTAGTAAGATGATAAACAGTCTGGGACAACGGATGTTGATACAGTGTTCTCCTACTGGTCCCACGGCGTCCCAGCTTTTCACTGGGTTTATTTTACATTTTTTCCAACAAAGGCAAGTTTACTGCTGTGGGTGGAGACGATGGACTGTAATTGCTGACGAACATGTTAAGTACCTCTTGTGACACATGCAAACTGACCAACATTCATATGTACTGAGCAATAAACAGCTAGTCTCCCCGAACACAGCAGCAGCAGCAGCAGCGACCACAGCCGCAGAACCTGAAGCAGCCGCAGCAATAATCCCCACAGCAGCAGCAACCACCACCGTCACTACAGCAGCAGCTGCTTCAACAGCAGGTAAAAGACGTAATATATAATTTAACAGATACGACACGAAGAATACATCATAAAGTTCAGCATGAAATACAGAAATAACAATAGTATTTTTTTTTAATAATTCATGTTAAGCGCTAAATCCATATGGGTCATTCAGCTCAAGAAGTGGTGGGGACTTGATCCTCCGTCTGCTGAGCGCCAGACAGACGCGCTTTCTATTTCTACTCGCCTACAAAAATTACAAAGGAACTGCTAAGGGATCACAGCAGCGGCCGTAAACCCGCCTGGCAACGCTGAATAACGTCTTCGCAAATTATAGTGTACATTATGTAACGAATTACCCATCATGCATTTCTGAGCGTTCGAAATGTTTATAAATTTTAACATATGTTCTCCTCGGTTAGGTTTAATGAATATTAATCTATATTAACGTATAACTTACAAGACAATCGTTAAAACTAGTAGGGTACGTCTGGCAGCGCGGGGTGAATTATAAAAACGCAAGCCTCCATTTTCTCACGAACGATAATTTATTGGGAGTTTCGTTGTGTACAACAAACATTGTGTAGAACGTTGTGTAGAACGTTGTGTAGAACGTTGTGTAGAACGTTGTGTAGAACATTGTGTAGAACATTGTGTAGAACACTGTGTAGAACACTGCTTCACTAAAATGTTCGTTAACTTACCTTGTGTCCGTCCATTTATGTACCGTCCAGGACAGAACACCATTATAATAGTCAAACTCAAGACATATCTAGTCCAGGAGTTGACCTGAAGATGGTTTCCCAGGTCAGTGTCCCCGCGACCCAGTCTCACACCTGGCCTCCCGGAGTGTGTGTGAGTGTGGTGTGTGTGTACTCACCTAATTGTACTCACCTAATTGTGGTTGAAGGGGTCAAACTCAGCTCCTGGCCCCGCCTCTTCGCTGTCCGCTACTGGGTCTCTGCTCTCACTTCTCCATGAGCTTTATCATACCTTGTCTTAAAACTATGTATGGTTCCCGCCTCCACTATATCGTTCGCTAGACTATTCCACTTCCTAACTATTCTATGGCTGAAGAAATGCTTCCTAACATCCCTTTGACTCATCTGAGTCTTCAGCTTCCAGTTGTGTCCCCTTGTTTCTGTGTTCCCCTCTGGAATATCCTGTCACTATCTACCTTGTCGATTCCCCGCAGTATTTTGTATGTCGTTATCATGTCCTATTTCCATCAACCTTTCTTCATAGGGCAGACCCCTGAGTTGTGGAACTAACCTTGTCGCAAACCTTTGCACTTTCTCTAATTTCCTGACGTGCTTGACCAGGTGTGGGTTCCAGACTGGTGCTGCATACTCTAGTATGGGCCTGACGTACACGGTGTACAGTGTCTTGAACGATTCCTTGTTAAGGTAACGGAACGCTAATCTTAGGTTTGCCAGTCGCCCATATGCTGCCGCAGTTATCTGGTTGATGTGTGCCTCCGGAGACGTGCTTGTGTGTGTGTGTGTGTGTGTGTATATATATATATATATATATATATATATATATATATATATATATATATATATACATATATATATATATATATATATATATATATATATATATATATATATATATATATATATATATATCGTGCCTAATAGGTAAAACTGGTCACTTAGCAAAAACTCGTTTAAAATTAAGTCCTTTCTAAAATTTTCTCTTATACATTTAAAGATATTTTTTTTTCATTTATGTTAATATAAAAATGAATAATTTTGTACCAAAATAACCTTAAAAAACTTACCTAACCTTATTATAACAAGTGCAATTTAATTTAGCCTAATCCAACTAAATAATTTAATAATAAACAAACACAGTGAAATAATTTTTTTTCGTTAGATTCAGAATGATTTTTGCGAAATTACTGCATACACAAATTTTCGCTTGCCTTATTCGGCAAGAAGAGCGTTGCTATTTTAAGCCAAAACTGCAAGTTTTACCTATTCGCCACGACACACGCACACACACACATATGTGTGTGTCTTGTTGTCCCAAACAACATGTTGTACTCATGCTGTTCTGCTTGTTTCCTTTCCATGTTTTTATCTGTTTGTTTAGAGTCCTTTTCTATTTCTTTATTTCTTAGTTTATCCCTACGTCTAAAGTAGACTTGCGTTGTAAACGTTCGGGATCTACCACATGAGTGGTCAGTCAGCTCACAGCTTTTATTATCTCGAGTCAATCTTTACACGTCTCCAGGTGACACATTTACTCTGTTGTTCCAAGCGGCGCTCTCCTGCTACTAGCATATTCTTCAAAACTACCACTCACAGAATAAAGTGCTGGTGAATAATGAAATACGGGAGGAAGTGTAAAATAAACCCAGTGAGGAGCAGGGGTGCGGTGGGGACAATACGGGAGCACTGTATTAACATCCGGGGTCCCAGACTATTCAACATCTTACCAGAAGATATCCGAAACACGGCTGGAACCAGTGTAGAAGCCTTCAAGAGGAAACTGGACAAATATCTTCACCAGGTGCCAGATCAACCAGGCTGTGATGGATATGTGGGGCAGCGGGCCTCCAGCAGCAACAGCCTGGTTGACCAGGCAAGCACCAAACGAGCCTGGCCCATGGCCGGGCTCCGGGAGTAGTGAAACTCTCGAAACTCTTCAAAGGTATATCAAAGGTAAGGTAAGCACTAACAGAATGAGTTGATGGTGAACAATAAACCAGCACTCACAGGATGAGTTGATGGTGAACAATACACTAGCACTCACAGTATGAGTTGTGGCTGCACAGTAAACATGCCACTGTCAGCAACAATAATAATTAATCTTCAGTGTGACCAAAAACTCATTAAGGTCATAAAAATAGATCTGAATCATAAGTCACATTGCGTTTCCCACACTTTTTAATTACCAGGAAAATAGTAATTAAAACTCTGGAGGATGAACGTGAGAGATACCAGTAAGTTAAGACTGTGGCCCTCTACAATACTGTGGCCCTCTACAGTATTGTGGCCCTCTACAATACTGTGGCCTTCTACAATACTGTGGCCCTCTACCATACTGTGGGCCTCTACAGTACTGTGGGCCTCTACAATACTGTGGCCCTCTACAGTATTGTGGCCCTCTACAATACTGTGGGCCTCTACAGTACTGTGGCCCTCTACAATACTGTGGGCCTCTACAGTACTGTGGGCCTCTACAGTTAGGTTTACCTGGTTTACCAGTGGTTGAGTCTGAGGGGGTGACAGACCCCGCCAGTGGTTGAGTTTGAGGGGTCAACGACCCTGCGGCCTGAGACCAGACCAGACCTTCTGGTTGATGAGCTGATCAGTCAAGGGTGTTGTGGCAGGTTTGTGTATCGCCTAAGAGAGAAGAGGGTAACGTGTGTGTGCCAGTGAGAATAAACACACTGCCACTAAATAAACAAAGAACTATCACACCGGCTGGGAAAGCTGGATACAGACGCAAAGTCTGTGTAAAATATATACCACTGAGAAAGCCTGGAAGGTCAAATACAGAGAACGTAAAAGAATGTACAAAGAAAGGGAATTACGGAACTGCTTAAAAAAAGTGAATATATCACAACTAAGGATATTTAACCACTGCTGAGAGAATGTTGAGTTAGAACAAAAGCCGAGGGCTGTATTTCTCTCAGCTTTAGTACCAGACGGAAGAAACAAATCGCTCTCCAACATATCACTACAAACGCCCCAAACATTTCTACACTGTACAAAATGTTAAGAACTGCCTGTAGAATTGAACCAGTAATCACAGAAGGTTCACACACACTCAAGATGAAAAAGAAATGAGCAAAATTCTTAAAAAAGGGTGATAGGGGTGGAGTTGAAGTTGAAGGGGTAGAGAGGGAAGAATGGACAAAGAGTGCGAGGTGAGGGGAAGAAAGAGGGAGAGGAGGAAGGGGGAGAGGGAAGAATCCGTTTTGCTTTAGAAACTACTTAAGATTTTTCTTTCTGTCAGGCTCTTAGTCAACTTGCCAGTCAGCCATCCAGCCTGTCAAACAGCCAGTCAGTCAGCCATCCAGCCTGTCAAACAGCCAATCAGTCAGCCAACAGCCTTCTACTCAAACAGCCCGTCAGTCAGCAAAGAATCTGCCAGTCAACTAGCCCGTCAGCCGTGAGGGAGTTAGCCAGTCATCTGAGAGGCAGTCAGCCAGTCAGCCGAGAGGCAGTCAGTCAGCCGAGAGGCAGCTAGCCACACTTAATCCAGGTCCTGAAATACAAATATAACCTACAAAGACCGGTCTAAATTGGAAGGTGAGATTATACGTGTCCCAGCAGCGTGGAATATAACAATCATGGGACGCATACATCAGGCACAAATAGCAGTGCCCAGGCTGACTAAAGCTTCCCATACACAATATCTCCCGTCACCGGCATCCATTGCTCGCAGGTAAGACTCATTCCACGGTTTCCCAGCTGATCATCTAGCTTGTTGTTGTTTCCGCGCCACAGCGGCCCATGTATCCATCACGACCTGCCTGATCCAGCTATATCCCTGTAACTATTTCTCCAGCTTCCTCTTGAAGACCTTTTCTCCTGCAATATCTTGTATTTCCAGGTAGGAGGTTGAGGAATCTTGTATTTCCAGGTAGGAGGTTGAGGAATCTTGTATTTGCTGGAAGGAGGATGAGGAATCTTGTATTTCCAGGTAGGAGGTTGAGGAATCTTGTATTTGCTGGTAGGAGGTTGAGGAATCTTGTATTTGCTGGTAGGAGGTTGAGGAATCTTGTATTTGCTGGTAGGAGGTTGAGGAATCTTGTATTTGCTGGTAGGAGGTTGAGGAATCTTGTATTTGCTGGTAGGAGGTTGAGGAATCTTGTATTTGCTGGTAGGCGGTTGAGGAATCTTGTATTTGCTGGTAGGAGGTTGAGGAATCTTGTATTTGTTGGTAGGGAGGTTGAGGAATCTTGTATTTGCTGGTAGGAGGTTGAGGAATCTTGTATTTGCTGGTAGGAGGTTGAGGAATCTTGTATTTGCTGGTAGGAGGTTGAGGAATCTTGTATTTGCTGGTAGGAGATTGAGGAATCTTGTATTTGCTGGTAGGAGGTTGAGGAATCTTGTATTTGCTGGTAGGAGGTTGAGGAATCTTGTATTTGCTGGTAGGAGATTGAGGAATCTTGTATTTGCTGGTAGGAGGTTGAGGAATCTTGTATTTGCTGGTAGGAGGTTGAGGAATCTTGTATTTGCTGGTAGGAGGTTGAGGAATCTTGTATTTGCTGGTAGGAGGTTGAGGAATCTTGTATTTGCTGGTAGGAGATTGAGGAATCTTGTATTTGCTGGTAGGAGGTTGAGGAATCTTGTATTTGCTGGTAGGAGGTTGAGGAATCTTGTATTTGCTGGTAGGAGGTTGAGGAATCTTGTATTTGCTGGTAGGAGGTTAAGGAATCTTGTATTTGCTGGTAGGAGGTTGAGGAATCTTGTATTTGCTGGTAGGAGGTTGAGGAATCTTGTATTTGCTGGTAGGAGGTTGAGGAATCTTGTATTTGCTGGTAGGAGGTTGAGGAATCTTGCATCACGGTACAATGAAAGATTGTTGTACACAGTAATGTACAACGCAGCAGAGAGTGGATCCGAGTGAATGACGTCAGTGGACAGGCATCAGCTTAACAATAAAAAGTTGAAGATTGAGACACTTGTGCAACATTTGGGAATCTTTATTGAGGAAACGTTTCGCCAGCCAGCGGCTTCTTCAGTCCGATGCAGAGAATAACAGAGGAAAATGAGGAGTATGAGGTAATCAGTCCCTCAGCCTGGAGTCGATGTGTTCAGTGCATTAGTCTTGAGTAATGATGGACTAAACACATCGACTCCAGGCTGAGGGACTGATTACCTCACACTCATCATCTTAATCCGTTATTCTCTGTATTGGACTAAAGAAGCCACTGGCTGGCGAAACGTTTCTTCAGTAAAGATTCCCAAATGTTGCACAAGTGTCTCATTCTTCAACTTGTCAGTTTTCAAAATCATTTTCATCACACAAAGTATTCCTGGTATGAAAACTTTCTTGACACGTGTAGCATCAACAAAAAATAGTAATAAATAACGTAATAAACATGCTAAATAATGAATATATGTAGACAGCCTTGCTGTCTGCATAGACAGCCATGCTGTCTGCCAGCTGAGTTCATATTTCGTGCCATGCTAGTTTTCATAGTTTCCGCCAGAGGGCAAGCCTTGGTCCCTTAACACTTATTGTCTATTACGAACACAGGTAATAATGGCCTGTGACCTGGTCGTAATGGCCTATGACCTGGTCGTAATGGCCTGTGACCTGGTCGTAATGGCCTGTGACCTGGTCGTAATGGGTTGGAACAAAACAAACTCAGCAGTAATATTTAACTTGTATTTCCTTCACCAAATATAAATATTTATGTATAATTATGTACAGTATGCACAGTTGATTATAAGTGTACCACGCGGTGATAAAGGACCAAGACAGAAGCCAGAGCAACGTGCTTCAAACAGCCACCTTTGATATACCTTTGAAGAGTTTCGAGAGTTTATCTACTCTCTGAGCCCGGCCATGGGCCAGGCTCGTCTGGTGCTTGACTGGTCAACCAGGCTGTTGCTTATGGAGGCCCGCTGCCCCACATATCCATCACAGCCTGGTTGATCTGGCACCTGGTGAAGATATTTGTCCAGTTTCCTCTTGAAGGCTTCTACACTGGTTCCAGCCGTGTTTCGGATATCTTCTGGTAAGATGTTGAATAGTCTGGGACCCCGGATGTTAATACAGTGCTCCCGTATTGTCCCCACCGCACCCCTGCTCCTCACTGGGTTTATTTTACACTTTCTCCCATATCTCTCACTCCAGTATGTTGTTATGGCAGTGTGCAGATCTGGGACCAGGCCCTCCAGTACTTTACAAGTATATATTATCATGTATCTCTCTCTCCTCCGCTCCAATGAGTACATGTTCAAGACTTGAAGGCGTTCCCAATAATTTAGATGTTTCAATGGGTCAATGTAAGCCGTAAACGATCTCTGAATTTGTTCCAGCTCTGATATTTCTCCTGCCCTGAACGGGGCCGCCAGCACAGAGCAGTATTCTAAGTGAGGGAGCACTAGCGATTTGAAGAGTGTCACCATCGGCATTATTTCCCTTGTTTTGAAAGTTCTCAATACCCACCCCGTTATCTTCCTGGCTGTTGTGATCTTTGTCTTGTTATGGTCTTTAAAAGACAGATCAGCAGACATAATTATTCCCAAGTCCTTTACGTGTTCTTTTCGTTCTATGTGGTGACCCTCTTGCTAGAGGCAAGTCTGGCAAATGTTGAGTGAACCACGTCACCTCAGAATTTGGCGGGCTCGCCTATGATTGGACAATGAACCAAGGTACTGATTTAACGATGGTACCCTTACCGTTAAACCCTTAGCGCCTGTTTCGCTGGTTGGGAGGCAGCCTATATGGGAGTGTGTACATACGCCGAATAAAGTGTAACATACTCTTTGCATGCCACACTGTCTCTTGCTGCACTCATTGCAAGTCTGTTTTTCTTGCTGTCTTAGGGAGTGATTTCAGTGTGCAGGTTTGGGACCAATCCATCCAAATTTTGCAACTGTAAAATATGAAGTACGTGTCTCGCCTACATTTCCAGAGAAAACAGTTCTAGGAACTTCAGGCGTTGCCAATAATTTAGGAGCTTGAATTAAAAAATCAATAAAAATGGTACATTAAGACACAGACCAAATATAATGGAAATCTTTCAGAAAGGCCAGAGAGAACAAGGTCCTACAACATGCATTAACTTTGAAGATACAATGCGACACAAATTATCTCATCAACAGCAGTGTTTCATTATTTAAAAAAAAGGAAGCTACGCGGGTGAAACATTAGGTATGTCCCCTGTTCACCTAACAATAAATAAGTACCTGGGTGTTAGTCGAATGTTGTGGGTCGCATCTTGTGGGATAGGATTAATGGGCCCCAAAGCTTAAATAAGCTTAGTGTACATAACATACCAATTTTAACAATGGTCTTGAGCGCACATATATGTCATAGACACATAAAATAACAGAAAGCTGATATAACCTGAAATAATCAAATAAAGTCAAACACTCTTGACTTATTTCTCACCAGAAGAAACATTCTCCAATTATTTCACAGAAACTAATTTGAAAAATAAAACTGTCAGATGATAACTTACACAAGTTAACATCAAGACATTGTTTACCTGGAGGTAAACACAACAATAAAAGCTTAAAGTTGACCAAATTCGCCTGTACTCAAACAAAAATTAATAGTTACCATCCTGGTCCTAAGATGCACCAGTTATTAAATACCGAAGTGAATCAGAAAAGGTAAACTGAAAATTATTTAACGTGATTTAATGCCAATAAAAATTTCACACTATTTTTACATATAAACTTATGAAGTCTGCTCCTTCACATCTGAATTCCCCTCTCCGCCATCGCTGCATTTTTTGGCACCTTATTCGAAGCTTTGAAGCTCCGCCACTGAGCATTTTGGAAGTAATCAGTGCCACTACAGGTGGCTGACAACGTCTTCAACAACTGTGATAATCATAAGGCAGGTGACCATGCCAAGTAGGACAGGTGACCATGCCAAGTAGGACAGGTGACCATGCCAAGTAGGACAGGTGACCATGCCAAGTAGGACAGGTGACCATGCCAAGTAGGACAGGTGAACATGCCAAGTAGGACAGGTGAACATGCCAAGTAGGACAGGTGAACATGCCAAGTAGGACAGGTGAAAATGCCAAGTAGGACAGGTGAACATGCCAAGTAGGACAGGTGAACATGCCAAGTAGGACAGGTGAACATGCCAAATGTTCCAAGATTTGGTCATCGTTACCATACACAAGTGCATAAAATTTGACGCTAATTGGATAAAGCGTTTTCGACATTTGCAACATCAGATCTGACTTACAAAATCGTAATGACACGATTGCAAACAAACCAAGGTACGGGGGTGGGATTGAACTCGCGGCAAGTGAGCCGTAAAACTACAGGACAGTGCGTAAGCCACTGGGCCAGCTGGCTACAATAAGATTCAGCTGGCCAGTTGGCCCAGTGACCTGGAGTTTTACGACTCATTTGCCGCGAGTTCAATCCCACCCGTACCGTGCTTTAACATCAGATCATTATTATTTGTGAAATAAGTCCAGGATGTTTTCAAATCTGGTCGGTTCTGTTATCTACTTGAAAACTGTGACCTGCCTAGTGGGACGTTGTTAATCATCACAATATTTGTTAAATGCTTCCATGTTGGATGTCTTAAAATGAAGGTGATATTTAGGGATGAGATCATAAAGTTTTCCAAACACTGATCTTCTCTAAGTGGTCTTTAAACTACCCAGACATTGTATTTTGGTGGAGTAGATTTCGGGGTTCACTGTACTGGCGGCTGGATCCCAGGCCAAGTCTTCTGGTTGCTGGCTTGATCTACCACGCTGTTTGTTGGAGTGCACGCACTCCAAAGAATGCACCAAAGCCTGCCTCATCAGGAACCCACCTGACCAACTTATCACGTTCCTACTTTGTATTCAGGTACAAATTCGAAACGAAAACATATAAACTGTTGTTAATTGGTCAAAGAGTGACACATGTTGTCACAAACCATACCATGTGTATCACTAATGCAACAATTGACTTACTTACCTACACAATACTTGAGAGTTATGAGAATCACCGCCCCCGCTGCCCAGTAACAGATCAGCTCTCCTGGTTGCATGCCTTATCAATCAGGCTATTGGTATTAGTAGCAGGCAGTCCAACATAAGCACCACAACCCGGCTAATCAGGAACAATCGGGAAGAACCCGTCAGATCTCTCTTGCAGAGCTTTAGGGGTCTGTATTTCCTTTACGTATTCGTCAGGCAAACTGTCATACAAGCCATACAACATAAATCAGTATTATTAATAAAAACCTTAAACCATTATATACTTGACAAATTACCACACAAACACACACAGTGAAGTTACCCGTACAAACACTCACTAAAACCAACTCCGCAAAGTGAATTAGGTAAGACTTGAGTGACTAAGCCAGAGAGACAGCGTCTCCGCCCATATTACACGACACTTCTTGAGAAGGACCAGCTACTGGAGCAGGTGGAGGGGTGTGTCACCCAGCCACACTGATGCAGGTGGAGGGGTGTGTCACCCAGCCACACTGACGCAGGTGGAGGGGTGTCACCCAGCCACACTGATGCAGATGTAGGGCTGTCACCCAGCCACACTGATGCAGATGTAGGGCTGTGTCACCCAGCCACACTGATGCAGATGTAGGGCTGTGTCACCCAGCCTTACTTACGCAGGTGGAGGGGTGTGTCACCCAGCCACACTGATGCAGGTAGAGGGGTGTGTCACCCAGCCACACAAATGCATGTGGAGGGTGTGTCACCCAGCCACACTGATGCTCTACCTGTCACCGGTTTCCACAGTTTTCCCTATCTCGTGGTTCAGCCTAAGGCCAGGCCTCCTTGTTGATTACTTGGTCAACCAGACTACTGCTGTTGGTGGCCCGCTGATATACACTGTTCATGTTCTCTTGCATTCTTTTGGTGTCCTCTACCGAGGTGTCTTTAGTGCCAATTTTTGTGTTCTCTGAAAAAAGTAATACAAAGGTGTGGGTTGTGTATTCATCTATGTGTACTGTAAGGATGAGAAACAGCATTAAGGTTTTTACATTATTAAGCTAGATTTTACCTTCTTTACTACTGTTTTTTTGTGTTCTGTTCTTTTGAAACTTGTAAATCCATCTGCCTACTTATCCTGATATACATGTCGATCTTACTGTATGGGCTATCACTCCATGTGCACATTTGTTAAATGCCTTAGCAAAGTCCATGTAGGCCACTTCTACATTTTTGGGATTCTTCCAAAGACTCGGTAATTTTGACATAATGCAGTAGTGATAAACATTATCTTCCTGCTCTAAAACCATGTTGATTTGGGTTGTGCAGTTTGGCATCTCAACACCCTGTGTGATGATAGTGTTACTGGCCTATAGTTTCTTGACAGAGCTCCATTACCACCTCTGTGCATAGGAGCTGTGTCTGCACTCTTTAAGGGCACGTAAGTATCCCTGTCTTCTAATATATTCATTTTTTCACTATAATCTACCTTGCCTATAATTACTATCGCATTTGCTGTGTCTGTTTCGTAAGGTGAAGTCCAGGATCTTTCCTTAATTCATGGTATAACTTAACAAATCTTTGATGACAATTGTGTTGTAGAGGTGTGAGCTTCGCGGCAGTTTGCATGAATCTTGCCCTGGTGTTGCATGTCTGGGTATATTTTTTTTATGTTTCTCTTGAAATCCAGAGGATTTGTTATGGTATGGTTGATGTTTGTATTACGGTACGATATTTCTGAGTCCGACAGGAAAGAAAAGCGGAAAAAATATTTGATACCGTACCTTGATGCTAGCCTTGATATGAACCATTTGTTAGGAGGAGGCCAATTCCGGGCTAAGTGTCCAAATTTGGGTTTTTGCCTATTACATTTTTTTATTTCTTGAATGTCTTAGTGTTCTTCGGAAGAATGTTTTAAGCAATGTTCTTTATGGTTAACTGTCGTTATGGGCTATCTTTCCTGTGTTGTGACATTCTCGTTCTGGGTAGTTCTGTACCGTATTCGGTTGTCCAATCATTTCTATGTACTTTCAATGGCTGACCTCCTTTTAGACTTTATAAACAGAGAATAAATGGTACAGGCCCTATATGGGTGTGTACTCGACTTCTCCCTGCGCTGGCAGGGGTTGAGGGCGCTCACCACTTTTCCTGAGAATGTCTGATTGCACTACGTTCATTTAGTCAGTCAATGATTATCACAATGATGAACGTGATGATTAGTACAATGATGACTGATTATTGTGACCATGATGAAGACGATTATGATGTTGATGACTGAGCCTGGTGACCAACTGATGAACCAATTGTACTTCAGTCACAACTGATGAACCAGTTGTACTTCAGTCACAACTGATGA
This sequence comes from Cherax destructor, assembly GCA_009830355.1. Lineage (NCBI taxonomy): Eukaryota > Metazoa > Arthropoda > Malacostraca > Decapoda > Parastacidae > Cherax > Cherax destructor. The sequence goes on from WNWK01001289.1 coordinate 221,693, forward strand.
ACCAGTTGTACTTCAGTCACAACTGATGAACCAGTTGTACTTCAGTCACAACTGATGAACCAGTTGTACTTCAGTCACAACTGATGAACCAGTTGTACTTCAGTCACAACTGATGAACCAGTTGTACTTCAGTCACAACTGATGAACTGAGGAGTGTTGCAAGAGTGTGAGTGAACTAACACCCGGCAGAGTGAGTGTGAGTGAACTAACACCGAGTGTGAAGTGTGTAGGAACTAACACCCAGGCAAGGAGTGTTGCAAGTGTGAGTGAACTAACACCCCGGCGAGGAGTGTTGCAAGTGTGTGAGTGAACTAACACCCCGGCAAGGAGTGTTGCAAGAGTGTGAGTGAACTAACACCCCGGCGAGGAGTGTTGCAAGAGTGTGAGTGAACTAACACCCGGCAGTGTTGCAGGGAGGAACTAACACCGGCGAGGAGTGTTGCAAGAGTGTGAGTGAACTAACACCCCGGCGAGGAGTGTTGCAAGAGTGTGAGTGAACTAACACCCCGGCGAGGAGTGTTGCAAGAGTGTGAGTGAACTAACACCCGGCGAGGAGTGTTGCAAGAGTGTGAGTGAACTAACACCCCGGCGAGGAGTGTTGCAAGAGTGTGAGTGAACTAACACCCCGGCGAGGAGTGTTGCAAGAGTGTGAGTGAACTAACACCCCGGCGAGGAGTGTTGCAAGAGTGTGAGTGAACTAACACCCCGGCGAGAGTGTTGCAAGAGTGTGAGTGAACTAACACCCCGGCGAGGAGTGTTGCAAGAGTGTGAGTGAACTAACACCCGGCGAGGAGTGTTGCAAGATGTGAGTGAACTAACACCCCGGCGAGGAGTGTTGCAAGAGTGTGAGTGAACTAACACCCCGAGAGTGTGCAAGAGTGTGAGTGAACTAACACCGGCGAGGAGTGTGCAAGAGTGTGAGGAACTAACACCCCGGCGAGGGTGTGCAAGAGTGTGAGTGAACTAACACCCCGGCGAGGAGTGTTGCAAGAGTGTGAGTGAACTAACACCCCGGCGAGGAGTGTTGCAAGAGTGTGAGTGAACTAACACCCCGGCGAGGATGGAGTGTAGTGAACTAACCCCGGCAGTGTTGGTGTGAGTGAACTAACACCCCGGCGAGGAGTGTTGCAAGAGTGTGAGTGAACTAACACCCGGCGAGGAGTGTTGCAAGAGTGTGAGTGAACTAACACCCCGGCGAGGAGTGTTGCAAGAGTGTGAGTGAACTAACACCCCGGCGAGGAGTGTTGCAAGAGTGTGAGTGAACTAACACCCCGGCGAGGAGTGTTCCAAGAGTGTGAGTGAACTAACACCCCGGCGAGGAGTGTTGCAAGAGTGTGAGTGAACTAACACCCCGGCGAGGAGTGTTGCAAGTGTGAGTGAACTAACACCCCGGCGAGGAGTGTTGCAAGAGTGTGAGTGAACAACACCCAGGCGAGAGTGTTGCAAGAGTGTGAGTGAACACCCCGGCGAGGAGTGTTGCAAGAGTGTGAGTGAACTAACACCCCGGCGAGGAGTGTTGCAAGAGTGTGAGTGAACTAACACCCGGCGAGGAGTGTTGCAAGAGTGTGAGTGAACTAACACCCGGCGAGGAGTGTTGCAGAGTGTGAGTGAACTAACACCCCGGCGAGGAGTGTTGCAAGAGTGTGAGTGAACTAACACCCGGCGAGGAGTGTTGCAAGAGTGTGAGTGAACTAACACCCCGGCGAGGTGTTGCAAGAGTGTGAGTGAACTAACACCCCGGCGAGGAGTGTGCAAGTGTGAGTGAACTAACACCCCGGCGAGGAGTGTTGCAAGTGGAGTGAACTAACACCCGGCGAGGAGTGTTGCAAGAGTGTGAGTGAACTAACACCCAGGCGAGGAGTGTTGCAAGAGTGTGAGTGAACTAACACCCCGGCGAGGAGTGTTGCAAGAGTGTGAGTGAACTAACACCCCGGCGAGGAGTGTTGCAAGAGTGAGAGTGAACTAACACCCCGGCGAGGAGTGTTCAAGAGTGTGAGTGAACTAACACCCCGGCGAGGAGTGTTGCAAGAGTGTGAGTGAACTAACACCCCGGCGAGGAGTGTTGCAGTGTGAGTGAACTAACACCCCGGCGAGGAGTGTTGCAAGAGTGTGAGTGAACTAACACCCGGCGAGGAGTGTTGCAAGTGTGAGTGAACACCCCAGCGAGGAGTGTTGCAAGAGTGTGAGTGAACTAACACCCCGGCGAGGAGTGTTGCAAGAGTGTGAGTGAACTAACACCCCGGCGAGGAGTGTTGCAAGAGTGTGAGTGAACTAACACCCCGGCGAGGAGTGTTGCAAGAGTGTGAGTGAACTAACACCCCGGCGAGGAGCAGCATAAAGTAGCAGCTTTGTGGAGGGAGAGAATATACTGCTGAGTTTAAGAGGAAGAATAAATTAAAGAATATACGAGGGAGAGAAATATGGAATTATGATCAAATTAACCAGCTAGGATGGAGGAGTTTGATAGTGACCAGGAAAGAAATAGAATAGGAAGAGGTGATGAGAGGGAAAAGGTAAGATAATAGAAAGAAGAGGAAAGGAGGAGAGAGAAAAATGTGGAAGGCAACGAGGGAGAAGATGAGGTAAAGGGTGAGCAAGAGGGTACGAGGATCAGGAAAATAAAAAGCACATAACATAAAATTTAATTTGATAAGTTGTGGAAGGGAAGGAGGCGTTGTGAAGGTTCCATCTGAGCCTCGTGCCGCCGCAGTCTGTGCTATACCTGTGACCAGTTTCCATCATTCTCCTGAAGCACACAACCTGAGGTCACCCTTCTTTGCTGACTGCCTTATCAATTAGGCTGTTACTGCCTGCGGCTCGTAGACCTACACAGACATGAAAACCTCATGATTTGGCAAATTTTGTAAAGCTTCCTCAGTTTTCTCTTATAAACGCCTACCTTTGTTCCCTTGCAATATTGCTTCTATCTGTTAGTAGCAGGCTGAAAAGGCTTACTTATGTGTTAGTGACTATGGAAATTATCTTCCCCAGTCTAGTCTCAGACCAGGTTCACCAGTCAGGGGTATACAGCACCTGGGAAACACCAAGATCACACTTACTCCTAAAAAAAATGAAAGACCTCGTGAGCATCAAGGTGTCCCCTTGCAGGGAGCCATGCACACAAAGTAATGGCAATTAACTATGTTGTTAGGTTGACCACACGTCAGAAGACATTGTTACGTCATAATACATTACATATCTAAGACACATCAAGACAATAACTGCCGCAGCTCCAGACTGACAAGATTTAAAGGCAGCTTTCAGAAACCTCAACAAAGAGGCATTCACGACCTATACAGTGTATGTCAAGTCCATCTTGGAGTATGTAGAGCCAGTATAAAACTTGCATCTGATAAAGCACGTAAAGAAGCTGGAAAAATGCAAAAGTTTGCAACGAGACTAGTATCAGAGATGAGGGTTATTGTGAGACTGGAATCAGAGCTGAGGGGTACGAGTCCTAAGGACATTAGAAGACAGGTCTAGGACAGGTCTAGGACAGGTCTAGGGGGTGAAATGATTACGACAGGTTGGGCAGGACGAGCCTGTTTGAGAGGCTGATTTCAAGTACACGAGGTCACAGATGCTAGTAAAAAATACAGATGAGTCACAGGGATATTAGGAAACACTTCTTTAGCTTTAAAGTGGCCAGGAAGTGGAATGACCTACACAGCAAATTGTTTAGAGTGAGGATCCACACACAACTTTAAAAATAACTACGACAGGGCTCAGGCAGCCAGGAGAATGAACCTAGCAGCAGCCAGCTGAGAGGACAGGCCAGGAGCACAGACTCGACTCCTGCAACCACAAACAGGGAAGTACAAACTGATGAATGCCAGGATGAATCCAGGAGGCAAAATGCCAGGTACAAGAGTTGACCCTCCTGACGGTGACATCAGCTCTACTGAAGTTGTTAAAAAAAATATTCACTATGAGGAAAGGGAACTCGTTTGAAAAACATCTGGTTGTCCGGTCTCTACAGGTTACCAAGCTAGTGTGTTGAAAATGCTATAAAATACAGACAAGTTGAAGATTAAGACACATGTGCAACAGTTGGGTATGTTTGTTGTTGTACACGTGTCTTAATCTCTACAAGCTAGTGTCTTCAACCCTACGACAACCCACCTAATACACCAGACAAACACTAGGCCAGCTCAGGTTTTTATAACGTCCAGAGGAAAGACACGACACCACTGTAAACTATCCTCCTGATATAGTCAATGTCCCATTAACATTCTCTTAACAAAAATGCAGAAAGATTTATGACCAGGTTCATCACTCTCAACATACATTTAGCTCGTTCGTGCATAAAAAAAAACAATGATGGCAACATTTCGCCCCTACATTCCCTGATGTACCTCACCAGGAATGTCAAAAATTAGTCGAATACTTTGGAAATGGTCCTTCTGTAGTGGTTATCATACCACAAAGGTATGATCATCAGCACAAAAGCTAATAAATAGCCTTTGACGTATTTTCTCATTTTCTGGTCAGCGGCCAGATTACGATAAGTGAACGAAGCATCGAGCCTCCACGGTCCACAATTCCTTGCAAAGGGAACCCATACAGGTTTTGTAGAGAGAGACAAACAAAATTCTATTTACTCATCCATATCAGAACAATAAACACAGCTGTTACTGTAAGAAAGATGTAAACTTGTCCCAAAAGATTTCGACCTGCAGCTAATGGTTGTTTGTACAGTGAAGGTCAGTGGTCGCTCTCTAGGCAACCCTGACATCCAACCTACTCTTTTTTACCTAGCTGTGCTCACCTAACTGCACTCACCTACCTGTACTCACATAGCTGCACTCGCCTAACTGTGCTGTATTGTGCTGTATTGTTTAAGTCACCTAGTCTCTCTAGAGAAGAGGAATGATGTGCACCATACACGAAGAGCCTCTTCCAAGGCAGGGAAAATCACAGATTTGGAGAAGGTACTGAAAACCTGAATAAATCAATAAAGAGCATAAATTATTGGGAATGCCTGAAGTTGTTTGATGTGTGTACTCCTGGAACGAAAGTAAGAGGCTCGGCAGAGGTGCACTCAGTACACTATGATATAACTCAATAAGTGTAAAGGGACCAAGACCTTCCAACACATACATACGTAAAGGATACTTTAATTAAGTACGTTTCCGATTATCAATGTCCCCATGCTTCCTGGAGGATCAAGCCCTGATCAACCTGGCTGTTACTGTTGGCCGCAAGCAGTTCAACGCACAAACCACAGCCCGGCTGGTCAAGCACTGATTTAGGGAACTTGTGCAGTTCCCTCTTGGAGACCGCCAGAGGTGTGTTGGTAATTCCCCGTATACATGGAAGGAAGAGCACTGCAGAGTCGGAGGCCTCTGACTGAAGAGGGTATTACCACCAGACCTCTAACTCTCTTCAAAATGGATCTTGAAAAACTTGTCAAGTTAATTCCTGAAGCTTTGTTTGGGACCGAGAAGCGGGGTCAGTGATCTTCCTCAACTGTTAATAATCTACATTCAGGAGTCAAGTCATAGATCCTGTCCCCACCTCGACAGGTTTCACTGATTTCTGGCCTCCAGGGCACGATCATATATACTCTTGAAGATGTGTATAGTATTTTCCCTGAGGTTCTTGTCTGTCACTGATGTTCTTGTAGATGAATGGTTCAGAGAACCGACGAGTTGGTAAATTAGACACATATGCAACACTTGGGTATCTTTATTGAGGAAACGTTTCGCCACACAGTGGCTTCATCAGTCCATACAAAGGAGAATCGTGAAGAACAGGAGGAGTTTGAGGTGTCAGTCCCTCAATCTTGAGTCGATGTGACACCTCCTACAACTGCTGCATCTCTCCTGTCTACAGTATATAAGTTTCCTCTACGCACATATGCTGTATTCTATTCAAGATTGATGGACTGACAACTATCGACTCAAGATTGAGGGACTGACCACCTCAAACTCCTCCTGTTCTTCACGATTCTCCTTTGTATGGACTGATGAAGCCACTGTGTGGCGAAACGTTTCCTCAATAAAGATACCCAAGTGTTGCATATGTGTCTAATTTACCACTGATGTTCGTATGTGTGTCTCTGAGGTTCTTGCCTATGTCCCTGATGTTCTTACGTATGTTCCTGATGTTCTAGTGCGAGTATCTGATGACCTATTACATGGAAGAAACGGCCCACAGTTTTTTCTCGTGGACACTGTGTCATGACAGTCCGCGAGGCCCATTGTTTGTTTCTTTGGGAAACAGAACCCTGAACGAAGGGCTCTTCTTAACTATCGTGTGCAATAGTCTGGCTAGCTGTTCTGCACATGAAGCAAATGTTCTTGCTTGTAGTCGATTCCGGTGATCACTGCCCCCGCGCCCCGGGCCCAGGCCTCCTGTACAAAAGCCTCCAGACTTTCTCTACAGTAGCACTGGCACCAAGTAACCCAAGCTATTACGTACATAAATCAAGGGTCCTCTCGAGTTACTGTACAAAAAAACAGAAACCGAACAACTGTGGCTGACTGGTCTGTACATCCGAAAACTATGATGCAAATAACCATATATGAACAGCTGGCCCTGAAGACCCTGTATAAGGCTCTATATCAGTTCTATTTTCTAGCTCCGAAGATCATTTTGGCAAGAATCTTCATAAAGTTTTTGTCGACATCTGTGAAGGCATCGGCGAAATCTAAGGAATATATCTCCGTAAAAAAATCGACGAGGTCCAAAGGTTTGCAATGAGACTAGTCCCAGAACTAAGAGAAATGCACAGAGAGGGGATGCTGAAGGAACTGAACCTGATGACAGTGGTATAGAGGACTAGATCACACATGATTACGACCACGATCAAGGGACCACGGGAGGAAGATAAAGACATGGATCAGCCATAGAAATGATAGGTATGTGGAAAAATAGACTGTACTGTAATTGGAAGTGTTGAAACAAGCTTATTACACTGTTCTATAGTTAGTACGATAAGAGGAGATACCTGTAATGCAAGTTGATGTAGCTGAGGAGTGTGGAGCGGGAATTTACTGGCACAAACACAACTCAGAGTATACAGCATTAATAAGGTTGGCAAACATAAGAGTAACTTCTAGAAGCAATCATTACAGACTCAATACACATGCTGGTGCAGGCAGCGCCACCAGGAGTCCTCACCTGTATCAAAGGTATCATATATCAATTAGTATGTTAATAAAACACAATACGCTCTTTATGGTATTTTATTGAAAGACGTTTCATTCATAAATTACTTGGTGGATGAAAAGTCTTCTCAATAAAATGCCACAAGCAGCATACTGTGTTTTATTACCACCAATCTTATTTAGCCAACATGTAAAGAAACAAGTAAATATAGAGATGAACGACAGCAGCTACGACGAAGGACTAAGGAAAGCAGAGGAGAATCACAGGAGATATACAAGATGTTCAGTAATAACCAACATGGACCAGTCAATCTCAGGAGACTGACTGATCTGTATATTTCGACCTCCTTCTGGGATCCTCTTCAGTTGAAGAGAATTCCTGAAGGGGTTCGAAATATACATATCAATTAATCTCCTGAGTTTCAGTCTCCGTGTTAATCATCACTGACAAGTGTTCATTACACTTGTCAGATGTAGAAGATCTTCAGAGTCGTACACATAACCAGAAGACTGAGGTAGGAAGAGCTCCAACATAACCAGAAGACTGAGGTAGGAAGAGCTCCAACATAACCAGAAGACTGAGGTAGGAAGAGCTCCAACATAACCAGAAGACTGAGGTAGGAAGAGCTCCAACAAAACCAGAAGACTGAGGTAGGAAGAGCTCCAACATAACCAGAAGACTGAGGTAGGAAGAGCTCCAACAAAACCAGAAGACTGAGGTAGGAAGAGCTCCAACAAAACCAGAAGACTGAGGTAGGAAGAGCTCCAACAAAACCAGAAGACTGAGGTAGGAAGAGCTCCAACATAACCAGAAGACTGAGGTAGGAAGAGCTCCAACAAAACCAGAAGACTGAGGTAGGAAGAGCTCCAACAAAACCAGAAGACGAGGTAGGAAGGCTCCAACAAAACCAGAAGACTGAGGAGGAAGAGCTCCAACAAACCAGAAGACTGAGGTAGGAAGAGCTCCAACAAAACCAGAAGACTGAAGTGGAAGGCCAACAAAACCAGAAGACTGTAGAAGCCAACAAACCAGAAGACTGAGGAGGAAGAGCTCAACAAAACCAGAAGACTGAGGTGGAAGAGCTCCAACAAAACCAGAAGACTGAGGTAGGAAGAGCTCCAACAAAACCAGAAGACTGAGGTGGAAGAGCTCCAACAAAACCAGAAGACTGAGGTGGAAGAGCTCCAACAAAACCAGAAGACTGAGGTGGAAGAGCTCCAACAAAACCAGAAGACTGAGGTGGAAGAGCTCCAACAAAACCAGAAGACTGAGGTAGGAAGAGCTCAACAAAACCAGAAGACTGAGGTGGGAAGAGCTCCAACAAAACCAGAAGACTCAAAGGAGAGTGGGAAGAGCCAACAAAACCAGAAGACTGAGGTGGAAGAGCTCAACAAAACCAGAAGACTGAGGTAGGAAGAGCTCCAACAAACCAGAAGACTGAGGTAGGAAGAGCTCCAACAAAACCAGAAGACTGAGGTAGGAAGAGCTCCAACAAAACCAGAAGACTGAGGTAGGAAGAGCTCCAACAAAACCAGAAGACTGAGGTGGAAGAGCTCCAACAAGAGACTAGTGAAATCAACAAAAGAAGACTGAGGTAGGAAGAGCTCCAACAAAACCAGAAGACTGAGGTGGAAGAGCTCAACAAACAGAAGACTGAGGTAGGAAGAGCTCAACAAAACCAGAAGACTGAGGTAGGGGAAAAGCTCAACAAAACCAGAAAGGGAAGACTGAGGTAGGAAGAGCTCCAACAAAACCAGAAGACTGAGGTAGGAAGAGCTCCAACAAAACCATATATAAGTCGTGCTGTTTAAACACAAAAATTTGTGTATGCAATAATTTAGCAAAAATCATTCTGAGCCTAACGAAAAAAATATATTTCATTGTGTTTATTATTAAATTATTGTAAACTTATTAAAAATATATTTAGTTGGATTAGGCTAAATTAAATTGTCCTTGTTATAATGTTAGGTAAATTTACTAAGGTTCTTTTGGTACAAAATTATTAATTTTTACATTAACATAAATGGAAAAATATATCTTTAAACGTATAAGAGAAAATTTTAGAAAGGACTTAATTTTAAATGAGTTCTTGCTAACTGACCAGTTTTACCTATTCGGCACAGCATATAAATGAACAAAGCAGAAAGACATATACAGATAAAGAATGCAGTAAGCATATCAGAAACGCGACTGAAACAAGTGTAGACGCCTTCAAGAGGAAACTGGACAAGTATCTTCACCAGGTGCCAGATCAACCAGGCTGTGATGGATATGTGGGGGAGCGGGCCTCCAGCAGCAACAGCCTGGTTGACCAGGCAAGCACCAGACGAGCCTGGCCCATGGCCGGGCTCCGAGAGTAGTTAAATTCTCGAAACTCTTCAAAGGTATATGAAAGGTACCTACTATCGGTATACTCTGCCACTGTTACCAAAGGTAAGGTGAGGCGAGGCCTGGAGATGAAGCAAGTACCTCATTAGGGTTACCAAGGATAACACACTTGGTCACAAGTAAGGTCAACATCTCAGCCCTACCACACTTTAATAAGGTCACCTCTCCATCCTTAACCCATCCCTTTCCCTCCTTCCTATCCACCAATCCCCTCTTGATGCTGGATCCCTTGCTATCCTTCAGTCCATTCTTTCTTAGTGCCCCCTCCCTCCTTATCAACCAGTCCCGTCTTTTAATATACTCTCCACATTAACCCATTAATCCCATATTTTAATACCCCTCCCTGCTATACACCAGTCCCTCCCCTCAGTTAATGCTCCTTCCATCAATCCTCTCTCCCTATCCCTTAATCCTCACTCTCTCTCACTGCCTCTCCCCCCTCCACCAATCTCCCCTCCACGACCCCCATGTCATCTTCAAGTAGCTGCAGCACTCCCTCCCTGCTCTTCAAGAACCACTTCCCTGGCTCCTAGAGTCATCTGGGAGCCAAAAGTTAAATGAAGGAAATGCTGCTGCATTTGGGTCCATTTAGTAGAGTCTGGGAGAGTGTTTACTTTCTATTCGCACCCAGGGAAGACGCCAGCCTCGGTCCGCTTTACCATCTCCACTGCAACACTTCTTAACATTAACCTCACTATAAATAATATATACTTCTGACATGTGATATATCTATGACTGGTTTCTAGAGCTCTTCTACCCTGGCAACCAGGTCTGAGGACAAGTGTTACTGCTGACTACCTGGTCAGGCAGCCAGGTCTGAGGACAAGTGTTATTACTGACTACCTGGTCAGGCAGCCAGGTCTGAGGACAAGTGTTATTGCTGACTACCTGGTCAGGCAGCCAGGTCTGAGGACAAGTGTTATTACTGACTACTGGTCAGGCACCAGGTCTGAGGACAAGTGTTACTGCTCACCTGGTCAGCAGCCAGTCTGAGACAAGTTTTACTGACTACTGGTAGGAGCTCAGTCTGAGACAAGTTATTACTGACTACTGGTCAGGCAGCCAGGTCTGAGGACAAGTGTTACTGCTGACTCTCTGGCAGGCAGCCAGGTCTGAGGACAAGTGTTATTACTGACTACCTGGTCAGGCAGCCAGGTCTGAGGACAAGTGTTACTGCTGACTACCTGGTCAGGCAGCCAGGTCTGAGGACAAGTGTTACTGCTGACTACCTGGTCAGGCAGCCAGGTCTGAGGACAAGTGTTACTGCTGACTACCTGGTCAGGCAGCCAGGTCTGAGGACAAGTGTTATTGCTGACTACCTGGTCAGGCAGCCAGGTCTGAGGACAAGTGTTACTGCTGACTACCTGGTCAGGCAGCCAGGTCTGAGGACAAGTGTTATTGCTGACTACCTGGTCAGGCAGCCAGGTCTGAGGACAAGTGTTACTGCTGACTACCTGGTCAGGCAGCCAGGTCTGAGGACAAGTGTTACTGCTGACTACCTGGCCAGGCAGCCAGGTCTGAGGACAAGTGTTACTGCTGACTACCTGGTCAGGCAGCCAGGTCTGAGGACAAGTGTTATTGCTGTCTCTCCTGCCTTGAGAGCAGCTACAAGCATAGAACAGTATTCGAGACTTGAGAAAAGAAGTAATTTGAATTGTACCATCACTAGAGCGGCTTCACCTTGTGAAGGTTTTCATTATCCCCCTTGTCATTTTCCTGGCCTATGCTGCATTTCCTATATTGTGATTTCTGAACGAAAAGTCATCCGCCATCATTATTCCTACATCATTTATAAGTTCTTGCATACTGTCCTCTTTTTGAGTTCTTCAGTCTTTTAATATCTATAGTAGATATAATCTCAGTACTGATCAAGTTATTTTAACTTGCCCAGTGGAAAACCTTTTATGTATTTGTAATTTATTCTTTCTTCTACTGAGGCAACTTTCATATTTATTTTGGTATTATTTGAAAAAAAACATGAATCTGGAAGTGTTTTTACGTCTGCAATAAAAATAAAAACAGAAAAGGTGTTGGTATTGTGTCTTTTGTTACTGAACATGTTTACTTTGCTGAGAATGGACTGTGTTTGTTATACAATCTTTGCGATGTGTTTATTACAAAAACCTGAATATTCATTTGCTTACTTTTCATTTCACTGACCTAATTTTATGGTCTGTTAATACATAAAAGCATTTGCTAATTATTTGTAGATCATATCAGTGTTATGGTTTCCTTCTACCAACGATTTTGTTATAGTGATGTAGCAGTTATGGTAGACATGGTTATAGTGATTTAGCAGTTATGGTAGACATGGTTATAGTGATGTAGCAGTTATGGTAGACATGGTGATCTGTCTACATACACTAGAGTCATCTTTTTACATAAAAGCCATGGTAGCTGGCTTTTGGAAAGACGTTATTGGTAACAGCTCTGTGATTACAGTAATGCATAAGAACACAGGTTATTGATGCATATGACTATTATGGTATCATATTTAGTGACAGCAGTTATGGTACAGACATTGTTATAGTATGTAGCAGTTATGTAGACATGGTTATAGTGACTTTACGTTATGGTAGACATGGTTTAAATAGTGATGTAGCAGTTAATGAAGTATTTGATCTACACATACCACTAGACGTATCTTTGTTTACATACAATAGAAAACTTACTTTCATACAACTTTTTGGCTGCATGGTTCTGCTGGCTTCTTTGGAAAGACCCGTGACTCCACTTGCTAACAGCTCTGGGATTACAGGTAAACATACACTCCCTCTCCAAAGAACACAGAGTACTTGTGCTTATAGTATTCTGTATTTTTTATATAAGTATCATATTTCAGGAACCAGGCCCAGGTGCTACATGCACAGGTATGCTCTTTATTTATTTTTCCAAGTCTCCAGGATTTTCTGCTAATGTCAGATATGGAAGTTATAGGATGGGTCTTCAACTGTCCTGGCGTCGACAGGATAACTGAACACGTAGCAATGCCATACAAAATTGTTTTTATTATATTTAATATAACACCATTAACCCACAGACTGTGAGTTTTGTAAAAATATACATTACTGAATGAGGGAAAAACATTTTTAATATTTTTGCATCGCTTAATTATCAACGATTTGGTGATGATTCAAGTATTTTGTCTCTGTTTCCTGAGAAATAAAATCGTGATAAATATATACCTTTGATGGGTTTTGAGAGTTCACCTACTCCAGCAGCCCGGCCTTGGACCAGGCTTGCCTGACGGAATCTTAACCCAAACATTGAAGATCATACAGTGCAATAAACATTTTGAAAATAATTCGAGGCCTACCTCACCATTAATCATGATCTTCACACGTCATCCATCATAATATTTATATATTCTCAACCTCAAGTCATCATACTCACATAAGATTGTCAACATTAAGTACATCACCTTCAAACCAATGATTTAAAATGACTTTAGACTATTGTTGTATATTTGTATAGTTTATACAGAACAAATATGTAGGTCATAAATGGCATACAAAACTTTACTTCACCTTATTAAAATCTCTTTCTTGAAGAAAAACCGTGTTTGTTAACCTACACCTGTGTTAACCCACACTAGTCGTAGCTGCTGGTGATCACTTCCAACACTTTACCTGTGTTAACCCACACTTGTCGTAGCTGCTGGTGATCACTTCCAACACTTTACCTGTGTTAACCCACACTAGTCGTAGCTGCTGGTGATCACTTCCAACACTTTACCTGTGTTAACCCACACTTGTCGTAGCTGCTGGTGATCACTTCCAACACTTTACCTGTGTTAACCCACACTAGTCGTAGCTGCTGGTGATCACTTCCAACACTTTACCTGTGTTAACCCACACTAGTCAGCTGCTGGTGATCACTTCCAACACTTACCTGTGTTAACCCACACTTGTCTAGCTGCTGGTGATCACTTCCAACACTTACCTGTGTTAACCCACACTTGTCAGCTGCTGGTGATCACTTCCAACACTTTACCTGTGTTAACCCACACTTGTCGAGCTGCTGGTGATCACTTCCAACACTTTACCTGTGTTAACCCACGCTTGTCAGCTGCTGGTGATCCTTCCAACACCTTACCTGTGTTAACCCACCTAGTCGTAGCTGCTGGTGATCACTTCCAACACCTTACCTGTGTTAACCCACCTATCAGCGCTGGTGATCACTTCCAACACCTTACCTGTGTTAACCCACACTAGTCACACTAGTCGTAGCTGCTGGTGATCACTTCCAACACCTTACCTGTGTTAACCCACACTAGTCGTAGCTGCTGGTGATCACTTCCAACACTTTACCTGTGTTAACCCACTTTCGTAGCTGCTGGTGATCACTTCCAACACTTTACCTGTGTTAACCCACTACAGTCACACTACTGTGTTAGCTGCTAGAGTGATCACTTCCAACACTTTACCTGTGTTAACCCACACTTGTCGTAGCTGCTGGTGATCACTTCCAACACTTTACCTGTGTTAACCCACACTTGTCGTAGCTGCTGGTGATCACTTCCAACACTTTACCTGTGTTAACCCACGCTCTTCACAGCAGCTGGGGTCCTTCCCATCACCTTACCTGTGTTAACCCACGCTCTTCACAGCAGCTGGGGTCCTTCCCAACACCTTACCTGTGTTAACCCACGCTCTTCACAGCAGCTGGGGTCCTTCCCAACACCTTACCTGTGTTAACCCACGCTCTTCACAGCAGCTGGGGTCCTTCCCAACACCTTACCTGTGTTAACCCACGCTCTTCACAGCAGCTGGGGTCCTTCCCAACACCTTACCTATAAAAGGAAAATATATAAAGTTAGTAAGAGTGAGGGGTGAGGGGAGCAACACACTGCACTCCCACACATGCCTGAGTCATCCTCCCTAAGACACTAGAGGAAATGTTCTACATGAATGGTATACAATACCGACAACATGAAGAATTAGACACATGTGCAACATTTGGGTATCTTATTTGTAGACGTTTCGCCACTGAGTGGCTTTATCAGTACAATACAAGGACATAATGTGAAGAATGTAGAACTCTATATATATACAAAAGATGAGGTAATCAGTCCCTCAACCTTGGAGTTCCTGAAGAACACTTCGGTGTTCTTCAACAACTCCAAGACTCAGCGACTCATTACACCGTCTTTTGCATATAGTTCTACATTCTTCACATTATGTCCTTGCATTAATAAAGCCACTGGATAGAAAAACGTCTACAAATAAAGATACCCAGATATTGCACATGCGTCTAATTCTTCAGAGGAAATGTTGCTGGAATAAGAGGTAGTGAGAGCACACAGGTAACTCAAGTATACCGTACACTGAATTTAAGTACAATTTTCTAAGATTTACCTGCCATCTTACATGTTTATGAGATAAAAAACAACAACTAATCATCCTGGTCGTATGGCAGGGCGGTAGTGCCTCCCTGGATGGTTGATATAGTAGTAGTACCTCCCTGGATGGTTGATATCATAGTAGTACCTCCCTGGATGGTTGATATCATAGTAGTACCTCCCTGGATGGTTGATATCATAGTAGTACCTCCCTGGATGGTTCATATCATAGTAGTACCTCCCTGGATGGTTCATATCATAGTAGTACCTCCCTGGATGGTTCATATCATAGTAGTACCTCCCTGGATGGTTCATATCATAGTAGTACCTCCCTGGATGGTTCATATCATAGTAGTACCTCCCTGGATGGTTCATATCATAGTAGTACCTCCCTGGATGGTTCATATCATAGTAGTACCTCCCTGGATGGTTCATATCAAAGTAGTACCTCCTGGATGGTTCATATCAAGTAGTACCTCCCTGGATGGTTCATATCAAAGTAGTACCTCCTGGATGGTTCATATCATAGTAGTACCTCCTGGATGGTTCATATCATAGTAGTACCTCCCTGGATGGTTCATATCATAGTAGTACCTCCCTGGATGGTTCATATCATAGTAGCACCTCCCTGGATGGTTCATATCATAGTAGTACCTCCCTGGATAGTTCATATCATAGTAGTACCTCCCTGGATGGTTGATATAGTAGTACCTCCCTGGATGGTTTATATAGTAGTACCTCCCTGGATGGTTGATATAGTAGTACCTCCCTGGATGATTGATATAGTAGTATCGCCCTGGATGGTTGATATAGCAGTACCTCCCTGGATGGTTGATATCATAGTAGTACCTCCCTGGATGGTTAATATCAAAGTAGTACCTCCCTGGATGGTTAATATCATAGTAGTACCTCCGTGGATGGTTGAAATCAACATAGTACCTTCCTGGATGGTTGATATCAACATAGTACCTCCCTGTATGGTTGATATCAACATAGTACCTTCCTGAATGGTTGATATCAACATAGTACCTCCCTTGATGGTTGATATCATAGTAGTACCTCCCTGGATGGTTGATATCAACATAGTACCTCCCTGGATGGTTGATATCAACGTGGTACTTTTCTAGATGGTTGCTGTCTGTTGCAAGCAAATTTAGTATATTTGTTTAATATGTCTGGTATCTTATTTTCATGAAATATCATTTCACTTAAGTCCTTATATCTTTTTATTCCTCAATAAGGAGACAATTAAGCACATAATGGTCAAGAAAGTGACCACAATGCTGACCACACACTTAGTGTGATCATCTGTGAGTCTGCCAAACTGCCAGAGTGACCTTAATCCATGCTGCTCTAGAACTGCCAGCTCTTAACCCATGCTGCTCAAGAAGTGCCGGAGTGACCTGCTCTTAACCCATGCTGCTCTAGAACTGCCAGTGACCTGCTCTTAACCCATGCTGCTCTAGAACTCCAGTGACTGCTCTTAACCCATGCTGCTCTAGAATGGAGTGACCTGCTCTTAACCCATGCTGCTCTAGAAGTGCCGGAGTGACCTGCTCTTAACCCATGCTGCTCTAGAAGTGCCGGAGTGACCTGCTCTTAACCCATGCTGCTCTAGAAGTGCCAGTGACCTGCTCTTAACCCATGCTGCTCTAGAAGTGCCGGAGTGACCTGCTCTTAACCCATGCTGCTCTAGAAGTGCCGGAGTGACCTGCTCTTAACCCATGCTGCTCTAGAATACCCAACGTAAGTAGGGGCTCCACCAGCAGGGATGAAAACTAACGCCCAAAAAACATGTAAAAACAGACTAAGAGTAAAGTGTGAGTGATAAAGACAGTAATGAGACGGCGGTGGGTTGTAATCTGGGGTTATTGTCTACCCATTAAGCACCTGATAAAACAAAGATAAAGTAAGTATAGAGGAAAGATAAAGAAATACAAATAAAAAAATAAAATAAACGTTAGCACGATGATGAGGAGTATCTGCCTGCTGGTACAGGCCAATCATCACCATCATCATCATCCTCGTCATGGTCATCACCATCACCACTCCTGCTACAATGTGCGACATAAAAGGAGAGAAAATAAACGGTATAACAGGAGGGTAATATTTTCTGGCGGTGGGTTATATTCTAGCAGGTGGTGTAAATAACCTGGCAACACATGAACTATATGTTGTGAACTTTGCTTCAGTGCTGCAGTGATCCTGGAGTTGTGCTCTCCCAATATACACTACTCTCACTCTTTACACTCAAACAGTAGCGGATCTTCAACAATTCTGACAGTACTGTACGCCTCCTGTTTACAGAAACACAGCAGTGTCTCACAACAAATGCTACCAGTACCATACTTGTTTACTGAAACTCAGAAGCCTCAGAAATGCTACTTGTATCATACCTGTTTACAAAAACATCAGTCTCTCAACAATTACTACCAGTACCATACTCTTCTTTATCAATGGTTCAGAAAATTATTGCCCCTGCGGCCTGGTCTCACATCGGCCTCGAGAAAATGGAATGGGAAATATTACGGGAATAAGAGACACATGAAAGTAAAGACAAGTGTCTGGAGTCTTCATCCACCAGTCTTGTTAGTTTTCCACTGTCTGGAGTCCTCATCCACCACTTTTGTTAGTCTCCTGTTGTCTGGAGTCTTCATCCACCAGTCTTGTTAGTCTCCTGTTGTCTGGAGTCTTCATCCACCAGTCTTGTTAGTCTCCTGTTGTCTGGAGTCTTTATCCACCAGTTTGTTAGTCTCCTGTTGTCTGGAGTCTTCATCCACCAGTCTTGTTAGTCTCCCTGTTGTCTGGAGTCTTTATCCACCAGTCTTGTTAATCTCCTGTTGTCTGGAGTCTTCATCCACCAGTCTTGTTAGTCTCCCGTTGTCTGGAGTCTTTATCCACCAGTCTTGTTAGTCTCCTGTTGTCTGGAGTCTTCATCCACCAGTCTTGTTAATCTCCTGTTGTCTGGAGTCTTCATCCACCAGTCTTGTTAGTCTCCCGTTATCTGGAGTCTTTATCCACAAGTCTTGTTAGTCTCCTGTTGTCTGGAGTCTTCATCCACCAGTCTTGTTAGTCTCCTGTTGTCTGGAGTCTTCATCCACCAGTCTTGTTAGTCTCCTGTTGTCTGGAGTCTTCATCCACCAGTTTTGTTAGTTTCCTGTTGTCTGGAGTCTTTATCCACCAGTCTTGTTAGTCTCCTGTTGTCTGGAGTCTTTATCCACCAGTCTTGTTAGTCTCCTGTTGTATGGAGTCTTCATCCAACAGTCTTGTTAGTCTCCTGTTGTCTGGAGTCTTTATTCACAGTCTTGTTAGTCTCCTGTTGTCTGGAGTCTTCTTTTCACCAGTCTTGTTAGTCCCCCGTTGTCTGGAGTCTTTTTTCACAGTCTTGTTAGTCTCCTGTTGTCTGGAGTCTTTATTCACCAGTCTTGTTAGTCTCCTGTTGTCTGGAGTCTTTATCCAACAGTCTTGTTAGTCTCCTGTTGTCTGGAGTCTTCATCCACCAGTCTTGTTAGTCTCCTGTTGTCTGGAGTCTTTATCCAACAGTCTTGTTAGTCTCCTGTTGTCTGGAGTCTTTATCCACCAGTCTTGTTAGTCTACTGTTGTCTGGAGTCTTTATTCACCAGTCTTGTTAGTCTCCTGATAAACTTTCTACACAACCCACAGTTAATAAGAAATACTTGGTTAAGTAGAGCAGTTGATACTTGCACTGAGTGAGCGGCGGAGCTCCTGCAAGTAGCAGCTGGCTGCAGGGTTGATACCTTGCACTGAGTGGCGAGCTCCTGCAAGTAGCAGCTGGTTGCAGGGTTGATACCTTGCACTGAGTGGCGGAGCTCCTGCAAGTAGCAGCTGGTTGCAGGGTAACTGCAACCCTGATGTCGTTAGGGAAATTATCTCTTGAGTAGCATACATATATACGAGAGCTGCTCTACTGCAGCAGCCACAGCAGACTCGCTTACTGCACCTGCTTTCTCAATGTGCTAATTGTTAATTCAAATTCATGGTCTAACCTTATAATGTTATTTGTGCCTCAAGAATATGTAAAATTTTACTAATAACGACGTGAATATAAAATACATATTAGGTGTATATATTATGCAAGAGTCTCATATGTGTATACATATAATTACTCTATACAGAATATTAAACACGGATCAAATATAAACGACAAGTTTTGAATATCAATCAGCTAAATTATCTATATTAACAGTTTAGGGCACAGCTTTAAGGACAAGTACGATACAGGCTGCTAGAGTTAAAAGTCAGTAGCTAACAATAAAGACAGATAACGAGGCATGGTGTAGCCTCCGTAAACCTGTAAGGGGAGGAGCAGAAACACATGTAAGCCAATGGTCCATCACTGCACCCCTGGCACCCACCTCCCCGCTAGAGTGCCGGCACCACTGAACGCTTCACCTTACCACAAAGTCATATGTCAGAGACTTTTCCTGATGAATAAACTAATAACACAAGACCAGGAGGGTGCTAAGTAATGATCATAACGTCCCTTCAATATCCATCACCACACTCGCTGTATATCCCTGACATCCAGAACACTGTTAGATAACTCCAGTCCTTGTGGAATGTCATATATGCGTAAGATAACCCTCCAGTACTGTGTAAGATAACACTCCAGTACTGTGTAAGATAACCTCCAGTACTGTGTAAGATAACCCTCCAGTACTGTGTAAGATAACACTCCAGTACTGTGTAAGATAACACTCCAGTACTGTGTAAGATAACCCTCCAGTACTGTGTAAGATAACACTACAGTGCTGTGTAAGATAACCTACAGTACTGTGTAAGATAACACTCAGTGCTGTGTAAGATAACACTCAGTCTGTGTAAGATAACACTCCAGTACTGTGTAAGATAACCCTCCAGTACTGTGTAAGATAACACTCCAGTACTGTGTAAGATAACACTACAGTGCTGTGTAAGATAACACTACAGTGCTGTGTAAGATAACACTACAGTGCTGTGTAAGATAACCCTCCAGTACTGTGTAAGATAACACTACAGTGCTGTGTAAGATAACACTCCAGTACTGTGGGATAAACCATGTGTAAGATAACACTCCAGTACTGTGCAAGAAAACCCTCAGTACTGTGTAAGATAACCCTCCAGTACTGTGTAAGATAACACTACAGTGCTGTGTAAGATAACACTACAGTGTTGTGTAAGATAACACTACAGTGCTGTGTAAGATAACACTACAGTGCTGTGTAAGATAACACTCCAGTACTGTGTAAGATAACACTCCAGTACTGTGTAAGATAACACTCCAGTACTGTGTAAGATAACCCTCCAGTACTGTGTAAGATAACACTACAGTGCTGTGTAAGATAACACTACAGTGCTGTGTAAGATAACACTACAGTGCTGTGTAAGATAACCCTCCAGTACTGTGTAAGATAACACTACAGTGCTGTGTAAGATAACACTCCAGTACTGTGTAAGATAACACTCCAGTACTGTGTAAGATAACACTCCAGTACTGTGCAAGAAAACCCTCCAGTACTGTGTAAGATAACCCTCCAGTACTGTGTAAGATAACACTACAGTGCTGTGTAAGATAACACTACAGTGCTGTGTAAGATAACACTCCAGTACTGTGCAAGAAAACCCTCCAGTACTGTGTAAGATAACACTCCAGTACTGTGTAAGATAACACTCCAGTGCTGTGTAAGATAACACTCCAGTGCTGTGTAAGATAACACTCCAGTGCTGTGTAAGATAACCTCCAGTACTGTGTAAGATAACACTCCAGTCTGTGTAAGATAACACTCCAGTCTGTGTAAGATAACACTCCAGTACTGTGTAAGATAACCTCCAGTACTGTAAGATAACACTCCAGTACTGTGTAAGATAACCCTCCAGTACTGTGTAAGATAACACTCCAGTACTGTGTAGAAAACCCTCCAGTACTGTGTAAGATAACACTCCAGTACTGTGCAAGAAAACCCTCCAGTACTGTGTAAGATAACACTCCAGTACTGTGTAAGATAACCCTCCAGTACTGTGTAAGATAACACTCCAGTACTGTGTAAGATAACCCTCCAGTACTGTGTAAGATAACACTCCAGTACTGTGTAAGATAACACTCCAGTACTGTGTAAGATAACACTCCAGTACTGTGTAAGATAACACTCCAGTACTGTGTAAGATAACACTCCAGTGCTGTGTAAGATAACCCTCCAGTATTGTGTAAGATAACACTCCAGTTTGCACGTTCACTATCACACTCATCAACATGCACATTCACTATCACACTCACCAACACGCACGTTCACTATCATACTCACCAACATGCACATTCACTATCACACTCACCAACATGTACGTTCACTATCACACTCATCAATATGTACGTTCACTATCACACTCACCAACACGCACGTTCACTATCATACTCACCAACATGCACATTCACTATCACACTCACCAACATGTACGTTCACTATCACACTCACCAACATGCACGTTCACTATCACACTCACCAACATGCACGTTCACTATCACACTCACCAACATGTACGTTCACTATCACACTCACCAACATGCACGTTCACTATCACACTCACCAACATGCACGTTCACTATCACACTCACCAACATGCACGTTCACTATCACACTCACCAACATGTACGTTCACTATCACACTCACCAACATGCACGTTCACTATCACACTCACCAACATGCACGTTCACTATCACACTCACCAACATGTACGTTCACTATCACACTCACCAACATGTACGTTCACTATCACACTCACCAACATGTACGTTCACTATCACACTCACCAACATGCACGTTCACTATCACACCAACATGTACGTTCACTATCACACTCACCAACACGCACGTTCACTATCACTCACCAACACGCACGTTCACTATCACTCACCAACACGCACGTTCACTATCACTCACCAACACGCACGTTCACTATCACTCACCAACACGCACGTTCACTATCACTCACCAACAGCACGTTCACTATCACTCACCAACACGACGTTCACTATCACTCACCAACACGCACGTTCACTATCACCACCAACACGACGTTCACTATCACACTCACCAACACGCACGTCACTATCACTCACCAACACGCACGTACTATCACTCACCAACACCGTTCACTATCTCACCAACACGCACGTTCACTATCACTCACCAACACGCACGTTCACTATCACACCACTAGCAGTTACACTCACCACACTCACTATCACAAAACACTAACTCCAAGACGTTCACTTCACATATGAACTCACTACCATCACCAAAACTGCCAAATCACCAATAAATGCCATTAAACTGTACCAATTCAATCTAATTACCAGATAAACAACTATAAAAAGCCCAACTAAACCTGTTGGTTTGTCACTTCAATATGCCATGCAAACATGAAAGTGGAAATTATAAGAGGCAGCAAGAGAACGTTGACGCTGCTAGCCTTGCACCTGATATACCAGAGATAAACAAGTCTTATAAGAGGCAGCAAGAGAACGTTGACGCTGCTAGCCTTGCACCTGATATACCAGAGATAAACAAGTCTTATAAGAGGCAGCAAGAGAACGTTGACGCTGCTAGCCTTGCACCTGATATACCAGAGATAAACAAGTCTTATAAGAGGCAGCAAGAGAACGTTGACGCTGCTAGCCTTGCACCTGATATACCAGAGATAAACAAGTCTTGTAAGAGGCAGCAAGAGAACATTGACGCTGCTAGCCTCGCACCTGATATACCAGAGATAAACAAGTCTTATAAGAGGCAGCAAGAGAACGTTGAAGCTGCTAGCCTCGCACCTGATATACCAGAGATAAACAAGTCTTATAAGAGGCAAGAGAACGTTGACGCTGCTAGCCTCGCACCTGATATACCAGAGATAAACAAGTCTTGTAAGAGGCAACAAGAGAACATTGACGCTGCTAGCCTCGCACCTGATATACCAGAGATAAACAAGTCTTATAAGAGGCAGCAAGAGAACGTTGACGCTGCTAGCCTTGCACCTGATATACCAGAGATAAACAAGTCTTATAAGAGGCAGCAAGAGAACGTTGACGCTGCTAGCCTCGCACCTGATATACCAGAGATAAACAAGTCCCAACATAAAACGTAAACATAAGAGTTCCATATGAGTGTGTTTATATTCAGCCACCAACAGTGTAAGCACAGTGTTGGAGATAATGTTAGTCATCGACAATTTTGGAGATAATGTTAGCCATCAGTAATACCTGAAGGGCATTCCGAGGATGTAAGGACAGTATTGGAAATAATGTTAGTCATTAGCAGTGTAAGCACAGTGTTGGAGATAATGTTAGTCATCAGCAGTGTAAGCACAGTGTTGGAGATAATGTTTTATTAAAGACCTATAATGCAGAAAAAGTATATCAGACGACGTGTGTTTTTATACTGCATTATATACCTATAATGTTAATAGCTAGAACACAATGCACAACCAAACCAAAACAACATTCCCAACCACAGACCGTCCCCCTTAACCACTTATTATTCCACTGTTGTGAAGACTGTGAATTGGGTCATGATGACGGGTGACTTACCTAGACAGTGGCAGCCTAGACAGTGGCGGCTTATTTTCTGTTCGCGCAGCAGGACTTTTAACACCTTTTATTTTTATTGTTTTCGTTGTGGTATATTAAAATTGGATATTTTTCAGAGGACAACCTAACCTAACTGAGAAATTTGCTGCAAAACATATACGTATAAGGAATCTAGTTAGACACTGGGAAGACGGGTAGCCAACTAAGTCTTAGATTAAGAGACCGAGAAACCAGCTGACAGCATCGGTCAAATGACCAAAATGTCTGTTGAGTTGGTCGTGATGTGAAACGCATCAGCAGAATATAAGTGTTTTTGGTACTAGCAAAATACCACTCCTTGGATTCTTGAATAACTGGGAAGGTAGGCAGATAAATTTTTAACTTGCTCACAAACAGAACCCAAAGAGATATAGTAAACGGAGTGAAATCAGGGGCTGTTACAGTGAAAAATTCTGTCTCCCAAGGCACAGTATTCGCACCACTTCTTTTCCTCATTCTCTTTTCTGACAGACAAGGACATCATTATAGCATTGCATCGTCCGTAGATAAGCATCTTCACCAGGTGCCACATCAACCAGTGTATGATGGATATGTGAATCAGCGGGCTAACAGCAGCAACAGCCTGGTTGACCAGGTTGTTGCTGCTGATGGCCCAGGCCGGGCTCTGGGAGTAGAAAAAATCTTGGAACTCATCAAAGGTATATCAAAGGATACTAGCATTCGTATCAAAGTGGCGTCCTTAGACAACACAGCGAGAGCCTCTAAGCTGATATAAGCCAAGTCTTCCAGTGGCTTACTGACAACACTAACATGTTTAATGCGCACAAATTTTAGTTATTATGCAATATAAGAATGGATGAAATAAAAACCAAATCAGAGTACAAGACAAAGTCAATCCACTCAATAGAACGTGAGTCAAATGTGAGAGACGACATCGGAATAAGTCACATTCACAGAGCACAACGTTATTAGCGCAACTGCAAAAAAAAAAAAATGATAATTTGGATAACTAGAAATTTCAGAAAAAGATATGCCAAGCCAATGATGATAGACTTAGGGCACTCGTACTTCAGGGCACTCGTTCTCTCTAGGCTAGTGTTGTTACGTACTAACGGTCCCCTTCAAGGCAGGCAGAACCCAGTTGGAAAATGTACAGAGAACCTTCACAGCTCGTATAAACTCAAACACTTACTATATTGGGAGTACTTGAAGTCCCTAATAATGTACTCCTTAGAACGCAAGTGAGAAAGATACATCATAATGTAAGCCTGGAAGATACTGAAAGGATTGATCCCTCAGCCTTCACACAGAAATTACTACCTGTGGATACCGAGGCTTGACAGTGTAGGATACCAACAATGAAAAGCAGAGAAGACATGAAGACAGTGAGAGAACTTAAACGAGTGTTGGGACCACAACTCAACACCCACTTCAGGATTACCAACAAACCCCTTCCAGAGTTTTCCTTCTCCCGGAGCCAAGCCTTGGGTCAGGCTTGTCTGGTGCTTGCCTGGTCAACTAGGCTGTTGCTACTGGATGGCCAGCTGGCCCACATATCCATCACAGCCCATATGATCTGGCACCTGGTGAAGATACTTGTCCAGTTTCTCTTGAACACTTCTACACTTGTTCCAGCAGTGTTCCTGATATCTTCTGGTAAGATGTTTAATAGTTTGGGGACACCTATGTTGATACAGTGTTTTCCTATTGTGACCACAGTGCCCATGCTTCTCACTGGGTTTATTTTGTACTTCCTCCCATATCTCTCACTTCAGTACTTCAAGTACTTTCCAGGTATTTAGTATCATGTATTTATGCTTTAAAGGCATTTCCAGCAATTTATATGCTTAATTGGCTCTACGGGGGCCATAAATGATTGGGCTGCTGGGGAGGTGACCTCCGGAAGTGACTCAAACTCTAGCTTAAAGGCTCCACTGTGTCATACTGGGAACACCAGCTGAAGAACAGGGTTGATTCTCAACACTGCCACCATTGTTATACGATGGTTGACCAGTGTCTTCTGAAGCACAGGGTTGTCCCACCACTGCCACCAGTGTTATAACAGGGATAGAGTCGTCTCATTACCCTAAGCAGAGTTAATTAGCAAAAGCCACTTCTAAACTAGCTTAAGTGAAGACTGAATTTTACACTACTACTTAAGTCCCCTCTTCACCAGAGTAAAACCACTTACTTGCCTAGGGTAAAGTCAATTCCCATTAATACTGTATACTTAAATCATTGTATTCTCTAGACCGGAATAATACTGTATACTAAAGATCCCTTCCCCCCCTTCAAGGTAGAAATGACTGAGCTGGAAAGAGCAGAGAATTTTCACTGGGTAAGAAAAGTAGTCAAGTGCTCCTCCACTTAAATGATTGACTGAATAAGAGAATGCGAGGTTCGTCCTCGCCCCCTTCCCCTCTATGACAGTCTGCAGATGACACCATAAATGTGTTTGTTCTCATGAACAACACATGCAAATGCCGAGAAAGAAAGCCTGTAGGTTATCTTATATAAACAAAGACTTGTAGTGGGCCACTGGCAACTATGTGATGTTTCAGTTACTCCGTAATGAAAGGCTGAGGAAATAAAGACTGGAACGGAGTATAAAACAAACTAATTACTCAATAATGCTTAAGACTAATGTGATGTTATGTGAGAACCTCTCACCTTCAAGGATCACAACAATGTCACTATCACAACCGTAAGGAAAATAACAGACAGGATAATCTACATCTGGAAAATTCTAGGACTGGTCCCAAATCTGCACACATAAATCATTTCCCCATAAAAGTATGAGGCTTGACAGATGGTGCAAAATACCCCTAATTAAACCAGGGATGCAATGAGTACAATAAGGGAAAACTCAATAGGCGTGAAGGGACCAAGACTTTAATGCTCTCCCATCATGCAAGACGGGGATAACAGCAGACCCCTGGCTGTCTTCATGAAAGATCTGGACAGATTCTCAAGTCAGTACCTGATTAGCCGGGCTGTGGTGGACTTTCTGCAGCTAGCACCAACAGCCTGGTTGATCAGGTCCTCCACCCGCCCAAGAGGGCAAATATTGTTAAAATATTTTTGAAAGCTTTCGAGAGTTTTCTTACTCTCGCAGCCCGGTTCTGGGCCAGGCTTGTCTGGTGCTTACTTGATCAACCACACTGTTACTTCCGGCAGCCTGCTGGCCCACATATACAGCATAGCCTGGATGATCTGGTACCGATTTTCAGAACACACTTTACGTAGGTAGGTATGTAAATAGTAGGTATGTAGTTGCCTTTGGGGTCACCGCCCCCGCACTCTGGTCCCAAACAAGGCCTTCTAGTTGCTGTCAGGCTGTTGGTGCATACTACCCGTAGTCCATCTGTCTTGAGGAACATACTGAGTTCCCGCTTGAAGACAGCCAGAGGTTTGTTCTTCTAGACTCCAATCAAGTTTTAAAACAACAACTGAGGCGTAGAGAAAACTAGTTTTTGCGAAGGCCATAAAATGTAAGCTAGGGCCTCCCCATGTAACAGGTGGTGGTGATAACTGTAGTCTCCACGTGGGCCTCCCCATGTAACAGGTGGTGGTAATAACTGTAGTCTCCACGTGGGCCTCCCCATGTAACAGGTGATGGTGATAACTGTAGTCTCCACGTGGGCCTCCCCATGTAACAGGTGGTGGTGATAACTGTAGTCTCCACGTGGGCCTTCCCATGTAACAGGTGGTGGTGATAACTGAAGTCTCCACGTGGGCCTCCCCATGTAACACTGGTGGTGATAACTTAGTCTCCCCGTGGGCCTCCCCATGTAACAGGTGGTGGTAATAACTGTAGTCTCCATGGGCCTCCATGAAAGGTGGTGGTGATAACTGTAGTCTCCACGTGGGCCTCCCCATGTAACAGGTGGTGGTGATAACTGAAGTCTCCAGTGGGCCTCCCCATGCAACAGGTGGTGGTGATAACTGAAGTCTCCACGTGGGCCTCCCATGTAACAGGTGGTGGTGATAACTGTAGTCTCCACGTGGGCCTCCCCATGTAACAGGTGGTGGTAATAACTGTAGTCTCCACGTGGGCCTCCCCATGTAACAGGTGGTGGTGATAACTGTAGTCTCCACGTGGGCCTCCCCATGTAACAGGTGGTGGTGATAACTGAAGTCTCCACGTGGGCCTCCCCATGTAACAGGTGGTGGTGATAACTGAAGTCTCCACGTGGGCCTCCCCATGTAACACCTGGTGGTGATAACTGTAGCGAGTCTCCAAGTGGACAACTCAGGCACACACAGTTGCTTATTCACCCATGACACTAACACACGTGCTCGTTCACACGTCCCTCGTAATGACCCTGCACTGGAGACCAAGAATCAGAAAGACTTGGTCTGGGACCAGGTCGCGGGATTTGCTGACTCCGGAAACGTCCTTCACATATCCTTCAGGGTGAGTTACAAGGCGGGACCAGGAGCAATAACCAGACCCCTGCAAATCACAGCTAAGCGAGTGCAACTACACAACTACAGCTGATTATATACAGTATATATTATATCATATATTTATTATATTATATATATATATATATATATATATATATATATATATATATGTATATATATATATATATATATATATATAATATATATATATATATATATATATATATATATATATATATATAGTATTGTTACCACGAATGAGTGGTATTTAATCAATAAAAACATTGCGACTAGCCGGGGATCGAACCCGTGTTGTTCTAGCCCGCCTCATGGTGAGCGAAAATTCACGACGCTCTAAACCACTGGACCATTCAATCCTACAAAGATCACGCACCCATCGTGATCCGAGGACATACGATGGTGTGGCTGCCTCAGAGCTAATTTCATTCTAATCCCCGTTTGGTGTACTGGCCTCCACAAGCAGTATATGTATATAGTATTGTAACCACGAACGAGTGGTATTTAATCTTTGTAAGATTGAATGGTCCAGTGGGTTAGTGTGTCGTGAATTTTCACTCACCATGAGGCGGGCTAAAACAACACGGGTTCGATCCCCGGCTACTCGCTGTGTTGTTATTGATTAAATGCCACTCGTTCATGGTTACAATACTATACATACTGCTTGTGGAGGCAGCGCTGCCTGGTAATCTTGTCCGTCTCAGTAGCAGTATCGAGTCCTGCTGACTTGCGATCTTTCTCTGTATATGTGTGGTGAATTGATATAAAAATCGCTTGTAAGTTCAGAACATACACCCTAGGCGCCTAGGGTGATGCGTCTTACTTATCAACTTGTCGGTATTGTATATGATTATGATATTGAAGGAGAGTACAGCACTAGCTAAGTGACTCGGGCATCACTATGTTAGCGCCTAAGGAAGATGTACCTATAGTCTTGAATGTTATTGGTAAGCCAGCGGTCGTTGCCGCTACTCGACGCTGTCTGCTTTTCTTAGGATGGATTGCACCCATCACTGGTCTCTCTGGTGACAACCTGATCAATGAAGCTATTGGTGCTAGCCAGGGTCAATGTCTGAGTGTTATTATATTCATAAGGGAGTGCTAAACCCATTAGGATTAAGGGCTTCCCTGGGAAATTAAAAGTGATTAGGTGCAATTTCTTGGATTAGGAGCCTTTCAGTAGTTTGGTGATAAAGATAACTTAGTAAATGAAGCACGTGTGCAACACTTGGGTATCTTTATATGACGAAACGTTTCGCCTGCACAACAGGTTTCTTCAGTCGAATAAAGAGATGATTTGATACCGGAGACAGTGGAGAAAGTGCAAGGATAATCTTGAGGTACTGAGTCCCTCAGCCTGAGATACTGAAGGTCTTAAGAGACTGAACACCTGTCAAGACTGAGGGGGTAAATACCTCACTACTTCTCACGATTTCCATTATTAAATTATCAGTTTGCTGGACTGAAGAAGCCTCCTGTGAAAGAGAAACGTTTCTGTAAATATACACCAGTGTTACACAAGTGTCTTCAATAACCTGTCAGTATTGTATACCATAAATAATAAGGGAAGGCTAGCGTCACGGCGGGTAGAACCCTGGAAAGCGACCACAGGCATATCACAGGTGGAGGTGAGTGAGCCAAGTGACCGTGATTCAACTAGCGAGGTGTGAGATGCAACCAGGCGAGGCAGCTAAGCATGAGGCAGTGTGTGAACTGGTTCTGTGATGGCAGCCAGACAAGGCTATCTACCGTGCTGCTGCTGCTGCATTCCTCAACTTGTTAAACCACACTGATAACTCCACCAGAAAGCAGCAGCAACCAAGTTAATTGTGGTGACGAGGTCACAAGTGAACCTTGAAGTTCCTTGTGGTGTTCCTCACACTTGTCACTCACCTGGTGGAGCTGAGGTGACGAGGTCACAGGTTCCTTGTGGTGTTCCTCACACTTGTCACTCACCTGGTAGAGCTGAGGTGACATAAGAACTAGTCCCAGAGAATTTGGAAAAAAAATTAGAAAATATGTCCACTCATTCAGCACCTGGACCGGATTCACTGACTTCCTTATTTACAAAAAAACAAAAAAAAAAAAAAAAAAAAACGTGAAAAGTATCACTAGAATGAGCACTCAATACCCATTACAGAAAGAACTTAGATCTAGGTGAAATACCAAGACCTTAAAGGGTGCAGATTTTGCTCCATTGCATAATTTTGCTCCATTGCTAAAAATTAGATCAGAAGCCTTAACCTCCTGGGTATTGAGAACTTTCAAAACAAGGGAAATAATGCCGATGGTGACACTATTCAAATCGCTAGTGCTTCCTCACTTAGAATACTGCTCAGTGCTGACGGCCCCGTTCAGGGCAGGAGAAATATCAGAGCTGGAACAAATTCAGAGATCGTTTACGGCTCACATTGAGCCATTGAAACATCTAAATTATTGGGAACGCCTTCAAGTCTTGAACATGTACTCATTGGAGCGGAGGAGAAAGAGATACATGATAATAAATACATGGAAAGTACTTGAGGGCCTGGTCCCAAATCTGCACACTGCCATAACAACATACTGGAGTGAGAGATATGGGAGAAAGTGTAAAATAAACCCAGTGAGGAGCAGGGGTGCGGTGGGGACAATACGGGAGCACTGTATTAACATCCGGGGTCCCAGACTATTCAACATCTTACCAGAAGATATCCGAAACACGGCTGGAACCAGTGTAGAAGCCTTCAAGAGGAAACTGGACAAATATCTTCACCAGGTGCCAGATCAACCAGGCTGTGATGGATATGTGGGTCAGCGGGCCTCCAGCAGCAACAGCCTGGTTGACCAGGCAAGCACCAGACGAGCCTGGCCCATGGCCGGGCTCAGAGAGTAGATACTCTCGAAACTCTTCAAAGGTATATCAAAGGTATATCCCATAGTGAAAGAGTGATGAGATCCCATATTACAAACTTTAAAGAACAGAACAATCTGCACAACCCAAACCAGAATGGATTTAGAGCTGGGAGATCATGTTTGTCACAATTATAACAATTATGAAGGCATTGGAAGAAAATCAAAACGATGTAGTATTTATTCACTGATTTCGCAAAGGCATATGCCAAATGCGATCACAACCGAAATAAGTGACAGGTATAATGCAGAAAGTAGGAAACTAGTTATTCAACTTTGCAGAGAAAAGATAAATAATAGTAGTAAACAGAGAAAATCCATAATTAGGAAAGTAAAAAGCTCAGGATCCCAGGGTATAGTCCTGGTGCCTCTGCTGTTTCTTATCCTCATAACAGACATAAATAAATTCACTTGCCATAGTTCTGAATCATTATATACGGATACCAAAATAAGCATAAACATCATTTCGGTAGAAATCACGGACAAACTGCAATAAGATATAAGCAGGATTTTCCAGAGGACAGTGCGGAATAACACTCACTGGTGATAGGTTCCAGCTGCTTAGATATGGAAAGAAACAACTCAAAAAGGGAGACTGCATACAAAACTCAAGAGGATCATCAAACAAAACAAAAAGAACACGTGCAAGACCTGGGAGTAATTACGTCAACTAACCTTTCCTTCAAAGATCACCATAAGGCAAATGTCACAACAGCCAGGAAAACAACGGGGTGGATAATGAGAACTTTCAAGACAGAGGAAGTACCATTGAAATCGCTTGTGCTCTCTTGTTTAGAGTACTGTTCCGTAATGATGGCTACATTCAAGGCACAGAGGAGATAGAGATTCTTGAACAGATACAAATTAATTATTGCATAAAAGTCTTAAATATTCTCATTGGAACAGAGGAGATAGAGATTCAGGATAATATATACGTGGAAAGTATTTGAGGCCTTGTCCTACATCTGCACACTGCTATAACAGCATACGCAAGTCGGTGATATGGTAGAAAATGTACAATAATCCCAGGGAAAAGCAGGGGCACTGTGGGCACAACACAACACTGTATCAACATCTTAGCAGAAGATATCAGAAACACTGCTGGGACAAGTATAGAAGTCTTCAAGAAGAAACTGAACACGTATCCCGAACAAGTCCAGATCAACCATTATATGTGAGCCAGCGGGCCACTAGCAGCAACAGTCTAGTTGACCAAGTAAGCACCAGACAAACATAGCCAAGAAACGGGCTGCGGAGTAAGAACTCTCAAAACCATTCAAACGTATATCAAAGGCTGACAAGATTTTATCACCTCGTGTATAAAAATATTATGTGATGAAACATGACAAAATTTGCGGTAGGTTTGTTCCCGCTGTACTGAGATCATACTCAGTACCACCACACTCACCATATATCCATTTTACTTTACAAACAAATAACAGTATGATAAAAATGGTTTTAAAAAACGACAAGTTCAAGAATGAGACACATGTGTGCAACATTTTGGTAATCTTTGAGGAAATGTTTCGCCAGCCAATGGCTTCTTCAGTCCTCATCTGCCTCTGTAATTTTCTGTATTGGACCGAAACCACTGGTCGGCGAAACGTTTCCTCAATAAAGATTGTCAAATGTTGCACAAGCGTCTCAATCTTCAACAAGTAACAGTGGAAAAGCGTCCTCAGTGTCGCACACAGTGTGAAACAAGTGGTCAAGAGGGGATCTCCCGGACTAGTGTCTAGTGTCTTCCAATGTTCCTTCCATCCCACCCTCCCTCTTTTATCTTACCCTCGATCTCTCCTCTGGGATCCCATCTACCACTGCCCTCCCTCCCTCCATCGACGACCCTCCCCAGCTGTGTAATCTCCTCCAGGGGTCTTGAGAGGTCCGGGAGAAAGGAGAGGAAACATCTGGTCAAATATTGTGGTAAGGCTCTTGGTGTACTGGGCAACTAAAAGTGTGTGCCCACCACAGTACTTCCACACCTCACTCTTCTATCATAAATCCATTCTCCAGCTTTATAGCGTTCAGTAGAGAACTCACACTACTCTGCACTACAAGACGCAAATCTCCCTTCTTTCGTTTAGATTTTGATGGTTAATTATATGTAAATATAGGTTAACATACGCTACCCTAACGTAACCTAGCAAACAAATACTAAATTTCCGCAGTATGACAGGTTGTGCAGAAATGAAAGATAACAATTCTATAAACAAAAAACATGCACGCTTTACCTGCAGCACATGTGCTGCCATACACTTATCATTATTTGTAAGTATATGTTAGAGGGCCGAGGAGAGGTTGGTGACGTGGTTTGTGCATGTAGAAAGGATGGAGCAGCATACCTTTACCTTTGATGTTTTTTTCTACTCTCACAACTCGGCACTGGGCCAGGCTTATCTGGTGATTACCTGGTTAACCAGGCTGTTGCTGCTGGCGGTGGTCCACATATCCGTCACAGCCTAGCTGATGCGACGCTTGAAGGAGGAAATGGTTTAGTTTCCTCTTGAAAACTTCTACGCTTGCTCCAGCAGTGTTTCTGATATATTCTGGCAAAAATGTTAAAAAAATCTGGAACTGTGTATGCTGATACAATGTTTTCTCATTGTGCCCATGGCGCCTCTGCTTTTCCTGGGTTGATTCTACACATTTTCCCATATCTCTCCTGTAGTATGATGCTATGGCAGTGTACAGATTTAGGACAAAACCCTCAAGCAAATTTCACTTACATGTTATCACGTATTTGTCCTCCACTCCAGCGAGAACATATTTAGGACCTTGAGGCATTACCAGTAATTTAATGCTTTAGCGAAGTACCCCAAGCGATAGTGCAGAAACAATTTGATAAGAGTAGCTAATGACACTATTTACACGGTCCTGAAATTACTCATTATCCAGGTTGTCGTGATATTTGCTTTACTGAACTCTTTGAAAGAAAGGTTAGCCGACATTATTACACCCAGATCCTTCACATGTTCTTTTAGTTCTATTTGGAGCTCCACTTGTGTTTTATATATAGTGTTCCTTGTGAGTTCTTTTTATCTAAGCAGTATGAACATGTTACCATTGAAAGTCATTTTATTTTCACTGCCCACTGAAAGACTTTGCTTAGTGTGACTGAGGGTATATAAATCTGAGTCGAAGGGAAGGATGGGTAGGTGTGGTTCCAGGAAGGGCTGGAGGGAGGGCTGGAGGAAGATTAGTGTCAGGGGCTTAAACATCCAACAGCCATGTGTGAGAGCATTAGATCGAAGCAATGGAAATAAGTGGAATTTGTAACTTCAGGTGTTGGAGTGTAAGACAACATTTATGAAGGGATTCAGAGAAACCGGTTAGCTGGAGTCCTGGAGGTGGGAAGTATAGTATCCACTCTAAAGGAGTGAGGAGGATGCAGTTCGGAGGGTCATCTAAGTTGTGATGTCAAGATACTTCTAACACAACAGCGAATGAGTAAATGACGTTAAGTGTGTTTCTTGTTGTTGGATCACCTACCTGGGTAGGAGACAAGCGGTGTGGTAAACAAGACGGAAGTGCACTGCCAAACCTGCCTTCAAATAACCTTGAACCCACCCAAAGATACTGTCAGTTTATAAAACAACAACTTAGCCTACTTTTACGTGGAAGATTAAATAAGATGAGTTATATATATGCGGTAATTAAACTTCCCTCTCGAGTTAATGGAGCTCACCAGGACAATGAGGAGTTAAATATTCCGCTACGAGTTTAATAATTACAGCAGCTTCAAGAGTGTCATTCAGGTTACTATCATCTGGGAATGACCACCTCTCAGGATGGCTTATAATATACCAGCCCATCATTTAACCTTCTTTTAACTCTTCGTAAGAGAATGAACCCTCGACATTTTACAATAATAACCCTCCACATTAAACTAATCGAGAATTACAACTACTAAAAGCTCACATTTAATCACAATAATATAACAAGCAGACACTTGAATCAAACTACCAGTGACTTTCATTGTTTTTATTTATTTAAGAGAAGCAAAAATCTCGAACAAGCGATACAAGATGCAAAAAAACCACAGGGGGAGTTGAAAGATAGCTCTAGGCCTTTCGTGTTGCAATCAACACGTCATGAGCTTGCAATGTTGCAGAAATGAGTAGGAAGTCCAGGTAGATGCGCTCAAGCGAACGACTCGAGTTAGTCAGTCATATTGATTGCAACACGAAAACCCTAGAGCTATCTTTCAACTCCCCCTAAGGCTACTTTGCATCTTATTTAAGAGTGTGTTAATCACGTGTGAGTTATTTAGTAGGAGCACTGGAGGCATGATACCCTGTCAGTAACTGGCGACACGCTACTTCAGTCTACTCACCAAACACGCTACTTCAGTCTACTCACCAAACACGCTACTTCAGTCTACTCACCAAACACGCTACTTCAGTCTACTCACCAAACACGCTACTTCAGTCTACTCACCAAACATGCTACTTCAGTCTACTCACCAAACACGCTACTTCAGTCTACTCACCAAACATGCTACTTCAGTCTACTCACCAAACACGCTACTTCAGTCTACTCACCAAACACGCTACTTCAGTCTACTCACCAAACACGCTACTTCAGTCTACTCACCAAACACGCTACTTCAGTCTACTCACCAAACACGCTACTTCAGTCTACTCACCAAACACGCTACTTCAGTCTACTCACCAAACAGCTACTTCAGTCTACTCACCAAACACGCTACTTCAGTGTACTCACCAAACACGCTACTTCAGTCTACTCACCAAACACGCTACTTCAGTCTACTCACCAAACATGCTACTTCAGTCTACTCACCAAACACGCTACTTCAGTCTACTCACCAAACACGCTACTTCAGTCTACTCACCAAACAGCTACTTCAGTCTACTCACCAAACACGCTACTTCAGTCTACTCACCAAACACGCTACTTCAGTCTACTCACCAAACATGCTACTTCAGTCTACTCACCAAACACGCTACTTCAGTCTACTCACCAAACACGCTACTTCAGTCTACTCACCAAACACGCTACTTCAGTCTACTCACCAAACACGCTACTTCAGTCTGCTCACCAAACACGCTACTTCAGTCTGCTCACCAAACACGCTACTTCAATCTACTCACCAAACACGCTACTTCAGTCTGCTCACCAAACACGCTACTTCAGTCTACTCACCAAACACGCTACTTCAGTCTACTCACCAAACACGCTACTTCAGTCTACTCACCAAACACGCTACTTCAGTCTACTCACCAAACACGCTACTTCAGTCTACTCACCAAACACGCTACTTCAGTCTACTCACCAAACACGCTACTTCAGTCTACTCACCAAACATGCTACTTCGGTCTACTCACCAAACACGCTACTTCAGTCTACTCACCAAACACGCTACTTCAGTCTACTCACCAAACATGCTACTTCGGTCTACTCACCAAACACGCTACTTCAGTCTACTCACCAAACATGCTACTTCGGTCTACTCACCAAACACGCTACTTCAGTCTACTCACCAAACATGCTACTTCGGTCTACTCACCAAACACGCTACTTCAGTCTACTCACCAAACACGCTACTTCAGTCTACTCACCAAACATGCTACTTCGGTCTACTCACCAAACACGCTACTTCAGTCTACTCACCAAACATGCTACTTCGGTCTACTCACCAACAATAATATATAAACAAACCTTCCCATTACAACACCATCAAATCACACTAAAACACTCTCCCATTTTCACCGAGATCCATGCAGACACCCAAGGTGCAGTAATAGCCCAGGAACTATGGTCCAACTATACATACAGTAGTCCACGTTATAGGGGAAACAAGCTACAGTAAATTTATAAGAAAAGCTCGCCACAAATGAGGCCGAGAAGGGCGTTGCTGAGTTTTTATTTAGGCAAACGTATTCAACCCTGACCCCAACGTTGAGGAGAGGAAGAAATGAGTTATGGAGATGGGGAAGCCCTTTATCTTCACCTGTGATATACCTCTGATGAGTTCCGAGAGGTTTTCTACTCCTTTGAGGACAGACATGGGCCAGGCTCATTTGGCGCTAGCGTGGTCAACCAGGCTGTTGCTGTTGGTGGCCCGCTGGCCCACATATCCATCAGTCTGGTTGATCTGGCACCTGGTGAAGATACTTGTCCAGCTTCCTCTTGAAAACTTTTACACTTGTTCCAACAGTTTCTGATATCTTCTGGCAGTGAGACGAGGGGGGGCGGCATCCTTAATTGTGAGATGATTGGAAAAACCATAGTAGTGATTAGAATTAGATTTTGCCACCGAAGTATCTAGTTTACTGTGCACCCATATCCATCCTGTGGATGAACATATGGATACCCAAATGCCTACGAACTAGGCCCCAAACGGGTTAACAGGAGTACATCTGGATTATTATCTGTAGTTCACTTATGTGTTACAAGCAAATTTAGGCATCTTATTTCCATTTATAAGATACCTGACATGTCAAATAGGTTATTATACTATCTATTTATTCCTCACCAAGTGGACAATTAAGCACATAGTGTTTAAGATAGTGGCCACAGGGCTGGCCACACACTTCGCATTTGGTCTGACCATCATGTGTGTGTCTGCCAGACTGCCAGAAGTACTTGTAGCCAAGACTAAGCCTGGCCACTACAACATCAGTCAGTCTGTTCACATTGCAAGTTGCTCCATAAACGTACTTATCTACGTTAGTAGTAGTAAGATGCGGGGAAGAGCCATATTAGTGAGACGAGGGGAAGAGCCATAGTAGTGAGACGAGGGGAAGAGCCATAGTAGTGAGACGAGGGGAAGAGCCATAGTAGTGAGACGAGGGAAGAGTCATAGTAGTGAGACGAGGGAAGAGCCATATTAGTGAGACGAGGGGAAGAGCCATATTAGTGAGACGAGGGGAAGAGCCATAGTAGTGAGACGAGGGGAAGAGCCATAGTAGTGAGACGAGGGGAAGAGCCATATTAGTGAGACGAGGGGAAGAGCCATAGTAGTGAGACGAGGGGAAGAGCCATAGTAGTGAGACGAGGGAAGAGCCATAGTAGTGAGACGAGGGGAAGATTCAGTAGTGAGACGAGGGGAAGATTCAGTAGTGAGACGAGGGAAGAGCCATAGAGAGAAGCAGAACACATGGAGGAACACTACAGCAGACCTACTGGCTCATACTAGACAAGTCCTTCTCACACCCAAACCCACCAACACAAATATTCGGCCAACACATTTTCAATGCTACCCAAGGAATACGTTTTGATACCAGTATTAACCAACGTTCTGAAGGTCCCACTCAAATCCAAAGCTTCTCACTTATGTATTTATCTGATCTATATTTGAAGGTACCCATGGTTTTAGCTTCAATGACCCTCCTAGGGCCAATGACCCTACTGTTCCACTCATGGACTACTCTATTTCCAAACCAGTACTTTCCTACATCCTCGTCTCACATTAGTGAGACGAGAGGTAAGATTCTAGTGAGACGAGGGGTAACGTTCTAGCAGAGAGACGAGAGGGAAGGTTTTAGTAGTGAGACGAGAGGAGGGTTCTAGTAGTGAGACGAGGGGAGGGTTCTAGTAGTGAGACGAGGGGAGGGTTCTAGTAGTGAGACGAGGGGAGGGTTCTAGTAGTGAGACGAGGGGAGGGTTCTAGTAGTGAGACGAGGGGAGGGTTCTAGTAGTGAGACGAGGGGAGGGGTCTAGTAGTGAGACGAGAGGTAAGATTCTAGTAAGACGAGGGGTAACGTTCTAGCAGAGAGACGAGAGGGAAGGTTTTAGTAGTGAGACGAGAGGGAGGGTTCTAGTAGTGAGACGAGGGGGAGGGTTCTAGTAGTGAGACGAGGGAGGGTTCTAGTAGTGAGACGAGGGGAGGGTTCTAGTAGTGAGACGAGGGGAGGGTTCTAGTAGTGAGACGAGGGGAGGGGTCTAGTAGTGAGACGAGAGGGAGGGTTCTAGTAGTGAGACGAGGGGTAACGTTCTAGCAGAGAGACGAGAGGAAGGTTTTAGTAGTGAGACGAGAGGGAGGGTTCTAGTAGTGAGACGAGAGGGAGGGTTCTAGTAGTGAGACGAGGGGAGGGTTCTAGTAGTGAGACGAGAGGGAGGGTTCTAGTAGTGAGACGAGGGGAGGGTTCTAGTAGTGAGACGAGGGGAGGGTTCTAGTAGTGAGACGAGGGGAGGGGTCTAGTAGTGAGACGAGGGGAGGGTTCTAGTAGTGAGACGAGGGGAGGGTTCTAGTAGTGAGACGAGGGAGGGGTCTAGTAGTGAGACGAGGGGAGGGTTCTAGTAGTGAGACGAGGGGAGGGGTCTAGTAGTGAGACGAGAGGAGGGTTCTAGTAGTGAGACGAGGGTAACGTTCTAGCAGAGAGACGAGAGGGAAGGTTTTAGTAGTGAGACGAGAGGGAGGGTTCTAGTAGTGAGACGAGAGGGAGGGTTCTAGTAGTGAGACGAGGGGGAGGGTTCTAGTAGTGAGACGAGGGGGAGGGTTCTAGTAGTGAGACGAGGGAGGGTTCTAGTAGTGAGACGAGGGAGGGTTCTAGTAGTGAGACGAGGGGAGGGGTCTAGTAGTGAGACGAGGAGTAAGGTTCTAGCAGAGAGACGAGAGGGAAGGTTTTAGTAGTGAGACGAGAGGGAGGGTTCTAGTAGTGAGACGAGAGGGAGGGTTCTAGTAGTGAGACGAGGGGTAACGTTCTAGCAGAGAGACGAGAGGGAAGGTTTTAGTAGTGAGACGAGAGGGAGGGGTCTAGTAGTGAGACGAGAGGGAGGGGTCTAGTAGTGAGACGAGAGGGAGGGTTCTAGTAGTGAGACGAGGGGGAGGGGTCTAGTGAGACGAGGGGGGAGGTTCTAGCAGTGAGACGAGGGGGAAGGTCCTAGCAGTGAGACGAGAGGGTTCTAGTAGTGAGACAAAGGGGAGGGTTCTAGTAGTGAGACGAGGGGAAGGAGTCTAGTAGTGAGACGAGAGGGAGGGTTCTAGTAGTGAGACGAGGGAAGGAGTCTAGTAGTGAGACGAGAGGGAGGGTTCTAGTAGTGAGACGAGAGGGAGGGTTCTAGTAGTGAGACGAGAGGGAGGGTTCTAGTAGTGAGACGAGGGAGGAGGGGGATAGGAATAAAGCACCATGAAGGAAATAAGCAGTGAGATGAGGGAAGTACACGAGATGACGGCAGGGAGAGCACACTTAACTTCCTCTTAACACACACTTGAGCGAGAGGGAGGAGAAGAGAGAGAGAGAGAGAGAGAGAGAGAGAGAGAGAGAGAGAGAGAGAGAGAGAGAGAGAGAGAGAGAGGAATGAGATAGATAGGAGGGAAAGGCAGGGAAGCGCAGGACATCAACAAATTAAAGGCAGCATTTACCTGGTGTCAACAGCTACAGTGGTGCCAACACCTGGTGTCGTTGCAACTTGTGTTCACCACCACTAGGCACATACATATTCATATATGCAAGTGCTCCTTCCTCGCGATGCATGTGTTGCATTTACGATTAAGTGCAACATTAAGTTTCTATTTACGAAGTCGGATGCTTGAATGTTATTGTGAGAATATTGATGATCAGGGCTGGTGATGCAGTCAGCATTGTTGTCTCTCAGCCACGCATGCCACTGACCTCCAGCAATGATAATCAAAACCACGCATGCCACTGACCTCCAGGAATGATAAACACAGCCACGCATGCCACTGACCTCCAGGAATGATAAACACAACCACGCATACCACTGACCTCCAGCAATGATAATCACAGCCACGCATGCCACTGACCTCCAGGAATGATAAACACAGCCACGCATGCCACTGACCTCCAGGAATGATAAACACAGCCACGCATGCCACTGACCTCAGGAATGATAAACACAACCACGCATGCCACTGACCTCCAGGAATGATAATCAAAACCACGCATGCCACTGACCTCCAGCAATGATAATCACAACCACGCATGCCACTGACCTCCAGGAATGATAAACACAACCACGCATGCCACTGACCTTCAGCAATGATAATCACAACCACGCATGCCACTGACCTCCAGGAATGATAAACACAACCACGCATGCCACTGACCTCCAGCAATGATAATCACAGCCACGCATGCCACTGACCTCCAGCAATGATAATCACAACCACGCATGCCACTGACCTCCAGGAATGATAAACACAACCACGCATGCCACTGACCTCCAGGAATGATAATCAAAACCACGCATGCCACTGACCTCCAGCAATGATAATCAAAACCACGCATGCCACTGACCTCCAGCAATGATAATCACAACCACGCATGCCACTGACCTCCAGCAATGATAACCACAGCAACGCATGCCACTGACCTCCAGCAATGATAACCACAGCCACCATGCCACTGACCTCCAGGAATGATAAACATCAAGCCACGCACACTGACCATCCAGGAATGATAATCACAGCCACGCATGCCACTGACCTCCAGGAATGATAATCACAGCCACATGCCACTGACCTCCAGGAATGATAATCAGCCACCATGACACTCCAGGAATGATAAATCACAACCACGCATGCCACTGACCTCCAGGAATGATAATCACAAGCCACGCATGCCACTGACCTCCAGGAATGATAATCACACCACGCATGCCACTGACCTCCAGGAATGATAACACACACGCATGCCACTGACCTCCAGGAATGATATCAAGCCACGCATGCCACTGACCTCCAGGAATGATAAACACAACCACGCATCCACTGACCTCCAGGAATGATAATCACAACCACGCATGCCACTGACCTCCAGGAATGATAATCACAGCCACGCATGCCACTGACCTCCAGGAATGATAATCAAGCCACGCATACCACTGACCTCCAGGAATGATAAATCACAGCCACGCATGCCACTGACCTCCAGGAATGATAATCACAGCCACGCATGCCACTGACCTCCAGGAATGATAACACAAGCCACGCATGCCACTGACCTCCAGGAATGATAATCACAGCCACGCATGCCACTGACCTCAGGAATGATAATCACAGCCACGCATGCCACTGACCTCCAGGAATGATAATCACAGCCACGCATGCCACTGACCTCCAGGAATGATAATCACAGCCACGCATGCCACTGACCTCCAGGAATGATAATCACAGCCACGCATGCCACTGACCTCCAGGAATGATAATCAGCCACGCATGCCACTGACCTCCAGGAATGATAATCACAGCCACGCATGCCACTGACCTCCAGGAATGATAATCACAGCCACGCATGCCACTGACCTCCAGGAATGATAAACACACACGCATGCCACTGACCTGAATGATAATCACAGCCACGCATGCCACTGACCTCCAGGAATGATAATCACAGCAACGCATGCCACTGACCTGCTGGAATGATAATCACAGCAACGCATGTCACTGACCTGCTGGAATGATAATCACAGCAACGCATACCACTGACCTGCTGGAATGATAATCACAGTCTAGCATGCCACTGACCTCCAGGAATGATAAACATCACAGCACACACCACTGACCTCCAGGAATGATAAACATCACAGCCACACATGCCACTGACCTCCAGGAATGATAAATCACAGCCACATCCACTGACCTCCAGGAATGATAAACTACAGCCACACATCCACTGACCTCCAGGAATGATAAATCACAGCCACACAGCCACTGACCTCCAGGAATGATAAACATCACAGCCACCATACCACTGACCTCCAGGAATGATAACATCAAGCCACGCATGACCACTGACCTCAGAATGATAAATCACAGCCACACACCACTGACCTCCAGGAATGATACATCACAGCCACGCACCACTGACCTCCAGGAATGATAAAATCACAGCCACCAACCACTGACCTCCAGGAATGATAAATCACAGCCACCATGACCACTGACCTCAAGGAATGATAAAATCACAGCCACACATACCACTGACCTCCAGGAATGATAACATCACAGCCACACCACTGACCTCCAGGAATGATAAAATCACAGCCACCACCACTGACCTCCAGGAATGATAAACATCACAGCCACCATCCACTGACCTCCAGGAATGATAAATCACAGCCACACATCCACTGACCTGGATGATAAACATCACAGCCACACACCACTGACCTCCAGGAATGATAAACATCACAGCCCCACAACCACTGACCTCAGGAATGATAAACATCACAGCCAACATACCACTGACCTCCAGGAATGATAAACATCACAGCACACACATCCACTGACCTAGGAATGATAAACATCACAGCCACATACCACTGACCTCCAGGAATGATAAACATCACAGCCACACACACCACTGACCTCCAGGAATGATAAACATCACAGCCACACACACCACTGACCTCCAGGAATGATAAACATCACAGCCACACACACCACTGACCTCCAGGAATGATAAACATCACAGCCACACATACCACTGACCTCCAGGAATGATAAACATCACAGCCACACACACCACTGACCTCCAGGAATGATAAACATCACAGCCACACACACCACTGACCTCCAGGAATGATAAACATCACAGCCACACATACCACTGACCTCCAGGAATGATAAACATCACAGCCACACATACCACTGACCTCCAGGAATGATAAACATCACAGCCACACATACCACTGACCTCCAGGAATGATAAACATCACAGCCACACATACCACTGACCTCCAGGAATGATAAACATCACAGCCACACAACCACTGACCTCCAGGAATGATAAACATCACAGCCACACACACCACTGACCTCCAGGAATGATAAACATCACAGCCACACACACCACTGACCTCCATGAATGATAAACATCACAGCCACACACACCACTGACCTCCAGGAATGATAAACATCACAGCCACACATACCACTGACCTCCAGGAATGATAAACATCACAGCCACACATACCACTGACCTTCAGGAATGATAAACACCACAGCCACACATACCACTGACCTCCAGGAATGATAAACATCACAGCCACACATACCACTGACCTCCAGGAATGATAAACATCACAGCCACACATACCACTGACCTCCAGGAATGATAGACATCACAGCCACACAACCACTGACCTCCAGAATGATAAACATCACAGCCACACATACCACTGACCTCCAGAATGATAAACATCACAGCCACACACACCACTGACCTCCAGGAATGATAAACATCACAGCCACACATACCACTGACCTCCAGGAATGATAAACATCACAGCCACACACACCACTGACCTCCAGGAATGATAAACATCACAGCCACACATACCACTGACCTCCAGGAATGATAAACATCACAGCCACACACACCACTGACCTCCAAGAATGATAAACATCACAGCCACACATACCACTGACTTCTGACTGTGACAGATTGCTTGAGAAATGGAAAACAAGAACGAGTCATAGGGATGT
This sequence comes from Cherax destructor, assembly GCA_009830355.1. Classification (NCBI taxonomy): domain Eukaryota; kingdom Metazoa; phylum Arthropoda; class Malacostraca; order Decapoda; family Parastacidae; genus Cherax; species Cherax destructor. The sequence continues at coordinate 265,842 of WNWK01001289.1, forward strand.
TATGAAGTATTTCTTTAGCCTTAGAGTTTTCAGAAAGTGGAATAATCTGGAGAGTGAAGTAGTGGAGGCAAGATCCATACATAGATTTAAAAAGAGGTATGATAAGGGTCTTGCATTTGGGATAGAGTGACCTAGTAGCGACTAGCGATGACGTTAAATTTAAATATAGATTTTATCGGCGAAGCTGCTGGTTTATTGTGCGCCCCATATCATCCAGTGGAGGGCAGCGCAAGAGCATATGGATACACAAAAGGTCTAGGAACTAGGCCCCAAAATGGTTGACAGGAGTACATCTGTTTTAATGTCAACAGTTGACTTATCTGTTACAAGGAAATTTATTTAACATCTCTCAAACCCTGCAACCATATACAGGTGAGTACACACCACACACAGACCAAATGACTATCGACAGGTGCCTTTGACAATAACACACACACCTTTACCTTACATACCTTTAACGAGTTCCATGGGTTTTTCTAATCCTGGAGCCCAGCCATGGGACAGGCTTCTCTGGTGCTTGCCTGTTCAACCAGGCTGTTGCTACTGTTGGCCAGCTGACCCACACACACACACACGAGGACTAGGAAGAACTACAAAGGAATCTGGACAGACTGCAGGCCTGGTCCAGAAACTGGCTCCTGACTTTAAGAAAAGGCACGATAAAGCTCATGGAGCAGGGAGAGAGTAGACCTAGTAGCGACCAGAGAAGAGGGGCCAGGAGCTGTGAATCGAGCCCTGCAACCACAAACAGGTGAGTACACACACAACACCGAGCTTCAATAAACATCCCAATGACCTTCCTCTGCCACCTGACAGCAACAACCTTGTACTGGAATCAGCAACGGTGTCAACAAAGTCTACTAATAGGGCTACAGAAAATAATGTCTTTTACGGAACTTGAAGTTCCTAATATCAATGACAGGATTATTGAGATTAACAGTGTATTTGGTATTGCAGTGTTAAGCAATGAACCAGACACTCTCATTATAAATCTTACTAAACGCCTAGGAGTAAATGCACACAGATCTCAATTGGTTTTGAAAACATGCAATTATATTAAGTTTTATAACCTACATGACATGTATCACTGTTGACAAGAAGAGCATTTCACCCCTCCATGGAAGATGTGTTCATTTAATATCACATACCTGCAAGCCCCTCCCAAGAAACTCATCACTAGTAATTCCCTCCTTAAATAATTTGTAAAGGCAACTGCTAAATAAGAAATTTCTCGCTTAACTATTAGTAATAGTGGATGTAAGCATGGCTGCGTCTGTTCTTGTTGCCACTTCCCTACATAAGAACGATAGGAACTTTGCTGAATTAGGCATAAGAATTAACAACTCAGCGTCTACATTGCAAACTGAATTGTTTGCAATCCTAGTGGCGCTAAAGTTAACTTAAGACACTGAGCTTGACTCTATCATTATTACTGATTCTGTCATCACTGAAGGTTCTTGACTCACATAATGACTAACAATATGCTCATTGGAGAAGCCAGAAATAGATACTCAAGAGTCCGGGAATAATAATTGATACACGTTTGTTATGGATTCCATCACACATTGTAGTAGCCAGGCTTGGTCTTACTTATAAGTACTTCTGACAATTTGGCAGACACACAAATGATGCTCAAAGTATGTGTCCGGCCCTGTGGTCACTGTCTTCAACACTGTTTAATTGTCCACTTATTGAGGAATACAGACAATATAATAATCTACGTGATATACCTTTGATATACCTTTGAAGAGTTTCGAGAGTTTATCTACTCTCTGACCCCGGCCATGGGCCAGGCTCGTCTGGTGCTTGCCTGGTCAACCAGGCTGTTGCTGCTGGAGGCCCGCTGCCCCACATATCCATCACAGCCTGGTTGATCTGGCACCCGATGAAGATACTTGTCCAGTTTCCTCTTGAAGGCTTCTACACTGGTTCCAGCCGTGTTTCGGATATCTTCTGGTAAGATGTTGAATAGTCTGGGACCCCGGATGTTAATACAGTGCTCCCGTATTGTCCCCACCGCACCCCTGCTCCTCACTGGGTTTATTTTACTTTCTCCCATATCTCTCACTCCAGTATGTTGTTATGGCAGTGTGCAGATTTGGGACCAGGCCCTCAAGTACTTTCCAGGTATATATTATCATGTATCTCTCTCTCCTCCGCTCCAATGAGTACATGTTCAAGACTTGAAGGCGTTCCCAATAATTTAGATGTTTCAATGGCTCAATGTGAGCCGTAAACGATCTCTGAATTTGTTCCAGCTCTGATATTTCTCCTGCCCTGAACGGGGCCGTCAGCACTGAGCAGTATTCTAAGTGAGGGAGCACTAGCGATTTGAAGAGTGTCACCATCGGCATTATTTCCCTTGTTTTGAAAGTTCTCAATACCCACCCCGTCATCTTCCTGGCTGTTGTGATCTTTGTCTTGTTATGGTCTTTAAAAGACAGATCAGCAGACATGTCAAGATATTTTAATGAAAATGGGATACCAGACATATTAAATAAATTTCCTTGTAACAGATAAGTCAACTGTTGACATTAATCCAGATGTACTCCTGTCAACCATTTTGGGGCCTAATTCCTAGGCCTTTTGTGTATCCATATGTTCTTGCGTACCCTCCACTGGATGATATGGGGCGCACAATAAACCAGCAGCTTCGCCGGTAAAATCTAGATTTAAATCTAACGGAAATCGTTACGTTTATTATTACCATTATTATTATGTTCGTGTGAAAGCTCTCAACTCACAGAAGATCTCAGAGCGCCTGGAGTATGGCAGGTAATCAGATCTGATTTAAGGAAGGGTAGCTCCAGTTCCTTGGATAATGAGCCCTTCTAATGCATCAAGACACGCGTCTTGAAGGAATGCATATTTTTAATTATCTAGGAATAAGAGTACTGGATAAAAACGGGACACCACGACAATGACCATGAAGCAACTTGTAATGTGATAGGAAAAAACAGAAATAGCAAAGGGAAACATTATATTATAACAAGGTTTCACATACAAGAAGCTCGTGTATACACAACCTCGTAATGCTGAAATATTTGTTAGGTGCACGTGTCTCGCTGCACCACTTGTCGGCTCATAACTACACTCCAACTACTTGTAATTCCTCATGTAGCTTACTACTCTACATTCCCATCTCTTTTTCAACGAAGTAGAGATGCCTGAGCAAGAATTTTTTTTTTTGGTGGGGTGGGGGTATTAGAGGGAGTGTCCGAAGTAGCGCCACTCATCCTGTGAGTGGACACACCGCCATACACACTTGATACGAATATGGCGAGATCAGGAAGATTACCAATATTTTAGGGCTCACACCAACTCTCCTAAATATCAGTCCCTGAGACGAACTTAAAACTCACGCTGTACTCTCTGGGTTGAAGATATGCTGCTCAGCTATGCAACAACACTAAATATGGAGTAAGAGTAACGGCAGTAAGTGTCGTACACATTCACTGTAAAGTAGGGGTGACATAAGTGAGAACACTGTCAATATGTTAGACAACTGTCACTGGTTTTAATAAATTTTCTGCCCTCGCAGCATAATTTTTTTAGTGATGGACTGATTAATGAGGATAGAGGTGCTTGCACTAATCAGGCAAAGCCGCTCAACCTTGCCACCCCGGTAATGTAAGACAGCGATGGAGAGAACACCAGGAACCAGTTAAACGTTCCATAACAAAAACGAGCCTAGCCAAGTTTCACCCATTACTACATAACTTGCATGTGTGGCTGCGCTTCATCCACCCGATTTCACACTAGGCCTCCTTAAACTCTTGAACAGTCTGGTTGTTCGTAGTTGCTGCACTTCTCGATCACTGTTTGAAGGAATTTACCAAACCTACATTTTCTGACTTGTTTCTCCACGAATTAATTATAAATGACACTAACTATATATCACCAGCGAGGCGAAGTCATCACTCCCACAAATAAGTGGAGCAAACTAAACCATGTCAGATTTTATCCAACTTAATTTGATTCTGTACTTCATCATGGGGAACACACACACAAAAAACGTCATTTTTTTTCTGCTAATGAGAATGGTATTAGGCTACTGCAGTGGTGGATGTTGGTAGTGGGTGGAGGCGAGGTGGTGGGAGGCGTATGGAGCGGCTACACTTAGGACAGGTTCCCCACCCCTGTTACACCACATCCTGGTCCTCACTTGTGTGCTTGCCTCCAGTGCTCCCTCGCTTCACAATCCACACCAACACTAGTAATGCACTCCATGAGATTTTATCACACTGCTATTGCAAAATACACCCATCTCAACCAATATACACTCATGAATAATTTATTTAAACAGATAAATTATTGATTTAAAAAAAAAAATATTTACAAACTACGAGAGAATCAGTATGGATTTAGGTGTGTGTGGCTGTGATGTTTATCATTCCAGAGTAACGCAACCGAATCACAAGACAGATGAGAGTTTACTGCAGTTTACTAGACTGCAAGAAAGCATTCGACAGAGTGCTGTATCGGAAGCTGATCTACAAACAGAAAGAACATGCGGAAGTAACCGGGAAAATTTTCATATAAACCATACCACGGGCGGGGTTAGAACCTGCGATCAGAGAGTCAAAACTCCAGACCGACGCCCTAGCCACTGGGCCAGCTGGCTACAATAAGTTTCATCCAACTAGGTATATTTATACACCAAAGGAAGGTTAGCATAGGCACCACTGTGACCACAAATGCAAGTTTTTACAGACAAATCTCCCGCTAGCATGGTCGTGACGAACTCTATGGTACAACTACGAGAGATCAGTATGGATTGGTTTCACACGCAGAGTAACGCAACGAACACAAGACAGTGAGGTTTACTGCAGTTTACTAGACTGCAGAAAACATTGACGGATGCTAACAAGCTACTACAAACAGAAAGGCAGCGGAGAACTGAAAATGTCATACAAACATACCCGGCGCAGGTAGAATGCGACAGGAGTCAAGAAACCCAGACCGACGCGCACACTGGAGCTGGCTACAATAGTTTCATCCAACTAGGTATATTTATCACCAAGGAAGGTTAGCTAGAGACCACTGTGACCACAAATGCAAGTTTTTAAGACGAATCTCGCTATCATGGCCGTGACAAACTCTATGGTCAGTTCCTGATCGGTCGGGTTGTGGGGCATACGTTGGACTCCACGTACAATACCTGGTTACAAATGTTATAACCACAGTACAATAAATACGTGTGTCATGTAAGGTAAAGAATCACTGCCACACGTACCCCTTCTCTTCGTAAACCTTGATACAATTCAGTTTCATGGCATTAGGGTACACAATGGCAACTCTGCATTAAATGTACTCAATGTTAATACACCTACCAACCTCCTCTACTATACAAATCTACCCAATTTCATTACTACTGAACCCTCTGTGTTAATTAGTGATTTAAGGGGCACGTAAGTTCCCCCCGTTTTGTGTTGTAGAAGTCTAGCGAAGCTCAGACCTCTACAACACAATTGTCATCAAAGATTTGTTAAGTTATACCATGAATTAAGATTAATTTCACTTTTAAAAGCATATGATGATGGCTAGATTATTAATAAAAATCCGCCAACTTACATATACGGAAGAACTCTTGATAGCTGCATAGTTTAATCTGTCATATACAACACATTATTCTGACATGATTAATGATCTAATGTGTAGCCATTCACCATAACAGCCACTATATACACACTCACCTTACCTGGCGTAAAACTCAACAAAAGAAGGTTATTAGTTAGTCAAGAGCAAAAGACTGGTTCAGGGATTATTAACCTGAGACTGTCCAAGAGTTTCATGATAATTTTGTAGATACATCTTTTTTTTTTTTTAAATTTAGAGTCAACTAAAAATAAAAGCAGGAAAAGTCAGCATACGGGACAGCAAAAATATTATGACCTCAAATTGAGAGAACTTAAGTCAATATGAAGACAGATTGGGAAAGGTTATAAGCGCCTCAGGACTCTACAAGTGCTTAGATTATTTCAAGACTGTCTTGGTGCTGTAAGGGAAAGAATAACTGAGCTTAGGCAAAAATGACTGGGAAAAATATATTACTGGACTCAGTCAACAAACCTCACTGAATAAAGCATGGAACAGTATTAATAATATAATTGGAAAAAGGAATAGACAAGTTGGTCACCCGAATCCAATACAAAGTCAATGAGCTACTCACGAAATGGTCACAAGTTTCTAGTTATAACATGTTACAGTCATATCAAGGAGAACTTAAAAAGTCCAGTGATAGATGTAATCTTATCCAATTTATGCTAAACAAACAAACAAGATGGGTGTGATATCCTATATACTAAATATGAAGCAGATGCTGTCCTCACCAGGGACAAAGCCACTGCCCCTGGGTAGGACAGTGTCACCTATGACATTATTAGATTACTGAGACGTGTACCTGGTAACCCACTGTTAGAACTGTACAATATGAGTTATGTTATGGGTCAGTTACCTTCCTCGTGGACCATTACCATTATTGTACCAGTTTCCAAACCTAATCAACATAGAGTTTCGCTCCATCTCGCGGACTAGCTGTGTTAAATATTGGAAAGGATGATACTTAACAGATTACTATACAGAATTAAACAATACATGTCACCCAAAATTAATGGATTCACACATGGCAAAGGTGTATCAAATTGTGTGGCAACATTTTTAAGTGTACATGGGGACTCAAGGCACATACAACACTCTTCTTGATATTAAAAATACTTTCGATGTTGCAAATAAAGAAGTCAGTTTGAATGAACTAGCTAAAGTGGACATTGCAGTATACTTTTACACAGTATACTTGGGTGTCTCACTAACAGAAACTCAGCTGCATTGTTTCTGGGATACAAAATTTAATTAATGAAACGCAAATCGGCACTCCCCAAGGTGGTGTATTAAGCCTTACACTGTTTCATTTATAAATCAATGCCCTACTTAAACCTATACCAGATCCCCCCAGCAATATCACAATTAGTTATGCTCATGACATTCTTGTGCAAATGTTAGAATTGCATAAGATCGTTGATATAGTATTATCATGCAGCAGTTTTAGTCCTTCAACACAGTAGAACTATTCAAAGACTCGAAAAAAATGAAGCCCTAAGAACTATTTTTGACTGTCCTATAACTACCAAAATACTAAATACGAGGAAATAATTAGGTACACCAATGCTGGTGACAGAATACGTGAAATCTGTCATGATAAGAGTGTTTTAATGTTGGTAGAATTACCAACATTAATACAGTCTGAAGCTGCTGCCTGAATTACTAGATAAGCGAATCAAGATGGATTCAAATAACAGCCATACATATAAAATGTTTTGACTATTTGAACTTTATCATGTTAGGAAACAACAGCATTTCCCGCCACCCTGGCATATAACAGCTTTTGATATCGGTATGCCCACCTATCCTCCCAAGAAACTAATCATGCACAATCTTCAACTTCGATTACTTTCTAAAATCAATGGTCTGGAAGACATACATGACCTTAGATCAAAGCATACTATCACACAGATCTACATGATGGCTCATTAACCTTTTGCAGGAGAGGGTAGAAGAGTTATTCAACAGACACTTTGCTGTACAAGCTTGGAAATGTACGACCAACAAGTGTATTATAACTGATCTGTTTACCTATAACTTAGTCTGAATAAGCATGAGACCTGAAATGTGCATGATTATAGAACATATGAATCATGGATAACACAAATTATTAAAAAGAACTCACAGTTAAATGTTTTGCTGCGTTTCCTCTCACACAGGCCTTTCCACCAGCCTGGAGCTACACCAGCCTGGAGCCCACCAGCCTGGAGCCTCCACCAGCCTGGAGCCTCCACCAGCCTGGAGCCTCCACCAGCCTGGAGCCTCCACCAGCCTGGAGCCTCCACCAGCCTGGAGCCTCCACCAGCCTGGAGCCTCCAGGAACATAACAAAGTTGATGAATCAGCTAAACAAGAATTAAATAAAAAGAATGTCGAATATAACTCAGGTTTTTCAAACAGAAGTTTACGAAAGACTCTCAGAAAGGAACTAGCAAACCAGGTTGAAGAAAACAGAACGGTACGGATAGGAACTATCAGATCCATTATCCACCATAATGAAATGTGTCAAGTGAAACATATCTATGAAGAAAGTAACAAAGTCAGTAGATTGCAAGATGTTACTACTAGACTAAGGCTAGGTTATAAGTATCTTTAGCAATATGCTTTGTATGGAAATGTTAATGACATAAAATGCAAAGAATGTGGACAGAGTCATGGGCATACACTGGAGCAATGGAAATAAATGGTATAAAATACCGTCACAATGGAAAAATAAACACATAAGCAGTATAATGTGATCCTTTATTGACAACGTTTCGCCCACCCAGTGGGCTTTATCGGTCACAGACATGTGTATCCTATAAATACTCATGAATCTTTTATCCAGGTAGATCTGTTTGTGACTAGATAAAGTCCACTGCGTGGGCGAAACGTTGTCAATAAAGGATCACATTATACTGCTTATGTATTTATTTTTCCACACTGGAGCAATTATATCTTAGTGTAAAAACATCCAACCTCTCACACACCTCCATGCAAACATTACAGCATGTGGCAAAACACCTCATTATTAATAAAAATGAATTTGAAATCTTGATGTTGCATCTACATTTTGCATTGACTAGATTAATAAAGTGTCGTTATCGAGATTGCAACCCAGCAATGACCAATGCTTTTTCGTTTTATTTTTTGTGGTAATAAATAATTTCTTTTGAGATTGTATTCCTTACTGCAAAATACAAAAATACTGTAAAATACAAAATGACTAATATTCCTTCCTAGTGATGTAACAATGTTGGAACAGTGAGGTCTGACAAAGACCCAGTGTCACCTCTGTAATTGTTTTTTCTTGCTCTACCGCTGACGGGACGAGCTGCGGGTGTACAACAAAGTGGTCACTCACTTCGCATAAATATATTAAACTAACGTTGTTGATAAATGATCCAGAGAACCCACAAGTTGATAAATTAGACACAGGTGCCACACTTGGGTATCGCCACACAGTGGCTTCATCAGTCCAATATAACGAAGAATGGTGAAGATCTAAAGGAGTTTGAGGTAATCAGTCCCTCAGCCTGGATTTGATGTAATCAGTCCATCAATATGCTTGTATTTTTATCAAGAATGATGGATTCATTACATCAACTCCAGACTGAGGGACTGATTACCTCATGATCATCCCCATCTTTGTATGGACTGATGAAGCCACTGTGGGGCGAAACGTTTTCAAATAAAGATACCCAAGTGTTGCACATGTTTCAATTTTATCAAAACTAACATTGGACTCCGGGTGGCGGGCACCAACAGTCTGATCAATCAGGCCAGTTACCAGGACTGGTCTAGGACTGGGTCGCGTGGGCCATGACCCCTGGAAGCAACAATGGGTCACCTACAGGTATCTTACAGGGTCCACATTTTCAGTACGTACATGACAGGGTCCACATGTTCAGTACGTACATTTATACAATGACAGGGTCCTCATGTTCAGTACGTACATTTATATAATGACAGGGACCACATGTTCAGTACGTACATTTATATAATGACAGGGTCTACATGTTCAGTACATACATTTATATAATGGCAGGGACCACATGTTCAGTACGTACATTTATATAATGACAGGGTCCACATGTTCAGTACGTACATTTATACAATGACAGGGTCCACATGTTCAGTACGTACATTTATATGACAGGGTCCACATGTTCAGTACGTACATTTATACAATGACAGGGTCCACATGTTCAGTACGTACATTTATATAATGACAGGGTCCACATGTTCAGTACGTACATTTATACAATGACAGGGTTCACATGTTCAGTACGTACATTTATACAATGACAGGGTTCACATGTTCAGTAGGTACATTTATATAATGACAGGGTCCACATGTTCAGTAGGTACATTTATATAATGACAGGGTCCACATGTTCAGTACGTACATTTATACAATGAAAGCACTGAAAGCTACATATATCAGAGGATGTACAAACAGTGAGAAGAATAAGAAGTGGTTGAAGACAGAGGCTTCAAGGAGACCTGGAGAGACTGCAGAGGTGTTCAAACAAGTGGTTAATAAAAATCAATCCTGATAAGTGCCTGGTAATTAATAGGAACAGGGAGGGAGAGAGACCAGGACGCAGTACAGTCTGGGAGGTGAGATATACCGCTTACATACCTGTGACCGGTTTCCAGGGCTCTTCTACACTCACAGTCTTGACCGAGATACTTCATAGTTCCTGAAAGGCACATTATCTCACCAATCTCAGAGATATATGTGACATTAGCAAGCCAAAGTGCTGATCTGAAGGATCTTAACAAGAAATTAGCGCCAGCATCTGTCGATAATAACAGTGATCCTGTTAATTTGCTTTTCTCAGCATATTTACATTGATTTTTAAGGAATTTCATTTGTGTTCTAACAGAAAATAAGACAATTCTTTCGGCCATTTACAGCAGATGACCTGGGAATGTTGACATGAGTCGCAGATTAATTTCATTAAATTATTTACCCTAGAGCACAGTAAATTTACATCACACTCTGGGAGGCTTGATTACAGTTCTGTATACTGAATTATTTCCTCGTGAGAGCGGAGGGTAACGTTGCAATATTTAAATAATTCGTATGAAAAGTTAAGAGGTATTTTGTGACACGTTGCAGTTAGAAGTATACTTATGACATGTTGCAGTAAAGTATACTTGTGACATGTTACAGTTAGAAGTATACTTATGACACGTTGCAGTTAGAAGTATACTTATGACATGTTGCAGTTAGAAGTATACTTATGACATGTTGCAGTTAGAAGTATACTTGTGACATGTTGCAGTTAGAAGTATACTTATGACATGTTGCAGTTAGAAGTATACTTGTGACATGTTGCAGTTAGAAGTATACTTGTGACATGTTGCAGTTACAAGTATACTTATGACATGTTGAAGTTAGAGGTATACTTGTGACATACGCTACAGTTAGAGGTATACTTGTGACATATGCTACAGTTAGAGGTATACTTGTGACATACGCTACAGTTAGAGGTATACTTGTGACATACGCTACAGTTAAGGTATACTTGTGACATGTTGCAGTTGGGAATATCTTGCTGACATGTGTCAGTTAGAACTTTTACTATGCTGTTTCCAGTTGCAGTATACTTGTCGACATGTTTGCAATTAAACTATACTTGTGACATGATTGCCAAGGTTACAGTATGCTTATGACCTGTTGAAGTTAGAGGTATACTTGTGACATACGCTACAGTTAGAGGTATACTTGTGACATGTTGAAGTTAGAGGTATACTTGTGACATACGCTACAGTTAGAGGTATACTTGTGACATACGCTACAGTTAGAGGTATACTTGTGACATACGCTACAGTTAAAGGTATACTTGTGACATGTTGAAGGTTTCGTGGATATTTCTATCCCTCACAGCCCCGCCTGGAGCCAGGCGTGTCCGTTGATAACCTGATTAACCAGGCTGTTGCTGTTTGCTGCGGCCCGTTTGCCTCCCTAGCTATCACAGCCTGGTTGATCTGGCAACTGGCAGAGGTAGTTTCTCAGTTTCCTCTTGAAAACTTCAATTTACTGATATCTGGTGGTAACAGATTACCTATAGGTTACCTGTTGTTGTTACCAGAGGTTACTGACCCGGTGGCCCGATCCTAGATCAGGCTTCCTGCTTGCTGCCTTGATCCATCAGGCTACTGACGAGAATTACCATACATAGGGACAAGCGTGCACACACACACACAAAGAAGATAACAAATGATGAAGAACTAATGAGAGATACACACATAGACACACACTTCTACCACTAATATACACACAGCAAAAAAAAAAATATCAGGCCAAGTGTCCATCGACAAGTGCCTTTGACAGCTAGTAACTACACAGTTTCTAGAGGCCGGAAACCCAGACAATGATGAACGGTGTCCTGGTGGTGGTGCGATAGTTCAAACAATGTCTCTCAATTCTCTGATATACCAGTCCACGCCCACGCCCATCCACACAAGTTTCCATACTTCTCTTACATCAGTATTGCAGCGCAGCATTAATAACAGGTCACCCTAGTTAATGTACTAGGGATGTGCCAAAGAACAGGTATCTGCTGATTTTGATGGTATCGATACTGGTATCAGCCTTAAAGTACAGTACCGATATTTGGCAAAAATTTTGGTATGTGCTATCTTTGGGCGTCATAAGTAAAGCCTTAAGAAACCTAAATAAGAAATCCTTCAGGATAGAGATGAGTGAAATAATCCACATTAATACAAAATTAAATCAGAGTAGCTTCATAGCCCAGCCACTACCATTATGTGTATTACAATATCCATGTGAGGAACACTAACCTCTTAGTGCTTATAGAGCGCCTCAACCACTGCGAGGCCATCGGATTAAATCCAAGGAAATGTTAGATCCAATTCTTTGTATCAAGAGCCCCTCACCGACATAAGGGCGCCAGGAAGAGAAGGGAAGGTTCAATTCCTTGAATGAAGATCCCCTCGCCGACATAAAGAAGCCTCCTTGGAGGGGTTCATAAAGTGAACAAAGTATGCAGTCAAGCTGGAGCTTCTCACTTTTGAGTAAGGTCTACGTTAAGTGAATTTGTAGTGAATTTAAGATTTTGAGTTGATTTATTTGCATAATGAGAGAGGTGAGAGCAAGTACTGGCAGTGTTGACCAGTGTTGCTCTAACATTCACTCTGACATGCCTCCATCTGTTAGGGGGATTGATTGTCACTAATTGATATCTGCTTTCATTAATCTTGGCTTGGTAGTCTCTTAATGCCAGTTAATTATTCCTAAATGATTTCTTTAATGATTGCATTAGTCCACTTAATGTTTCAGCAGCAAGAACTTATCTACTAAATCAGATGCTGACCACCATTATAAGACCTTAATTTATAATGTATTTAATTTGGTGTCTTATTTTGTTTTCATTTATCCATTTCATAGTTTTAGGGGAAACCTCAAGAGTGGAAAGTGGTCCAATGTCTCCCATGTCTCCCGGGCCCCGGGAGACATGGGAGACATTGGAAAGTGACCCCCCCCCCTCAGTAAATTAAGGGGGGCGATAATCTCTCGGAACCCTCACCAATATGTAGAGAGCTGCTTGAACCAGACCATGACAAGTATATACACTTGAAACACACACACAGGATACATTCATAAGGCAACAGTGGGCACAGCTGGTGGGTACTGACGGGCATGCTCATGTACACTTACAGTCGCAGGAAAATAGTGGCAGCTAAAGTGCCCAAGCAGGAAGTTTACCTCCTGACCTCTGCGGGGAATCTAGAATTATTCATTTGTTTTCGTAGTGACTGTTCGATTATCCAATTATGGCTGCAAGTGTACAACACCAGGCAGAACCTGGTCAAGCTGGTACTGCTTACACACGCCCGTCAAGTACACTGGTTAAAGGTTCTACCTAGTTTTTTAGGTAGAACGATATTTGAAACTTTTCAGAACGATCAAGACCTCTGATGATGATACTATCTTTATTATCAGGTATTCCTGAAGGGACACCTTGAGGCAATATCACATATCACCTCAATATCACATATCACCTCAATATCACAATATCACCTCAAGGTGTCCCACCTTGAGGTGATATTATCAGATATCCCTGAAGGGACACCTTGAGGTGATATCAGGTATCCCTGAAGGGACACATTGAGGTAATATCAGGTATCCTGAAGGGACACCTTGAGGTGATATTATCAGATATCCCTGAAGGGACACCTTGAGGTGATATCAGGTATCCCTGAAGGGACACATTGAGGTAATATCAGGTATCCTGAAGGGACACCTTGAGGTGATATTATCAGATATCCCTGAAGGGACACCTTGAGGTGATATCAGGTATCCTTGAAGGGACACCTTGAGGTGATATTATCAGGTATCCCTGAAGGGACACATTGAGGTGATATCAGGTATCCCTGAAGGGACACCTTGAGGTGATATCAGGTATCCCTGAAGGGACACCTTGAGGTGATATTATCAGGTATCCCTGAAGGGACACCTTGAGGTGATATTATCAGGTATCCCTGAAGGGACACCTTGAAGGTGATATCAGGTATCCTGAAGGGACACCTTGAGGTGATATTATCAGGTATCCCTGAAGGGACACCTGAGGTGATATTATCAGTCATCCCTGAAGGACACCTGAGGTGATATCAGGTATCCTGAAGGGACACCTTGAGGTGATATCAAGTATCCCTGAAGGACACCTTGAGGTGATATTATCGTGTATCTCTGAAGGACACCTAGTGATATTATCATGTATCCCTGAAGGACCTTGAGTGATATCAGGTATCCCTGAAGGACACCTTGAGGTGATTATCAGAATCCTGAAGGACACCTTGGGTGATACAGGTATCCTGAAGGACACCTGAGGATATCAAGTATCTGAAGGCACCTGAGTGATATTATCAGGTATCCTGAAGGACACCTTGAGGTGACTATTATCAGGTATCTCTGAAGGACACCTGATTATATTATCAGGTATCCCTGAAGGGACACCTTGAGGTGATATTATCAGGTATCCCTGAAGAGACACCTTGAGGTGATATTATCAGGTATCCCTGAAGGGACACCTTGAGGTGATATCAGGTATCCCTGAAGGGACACCTTGAGGTGATCGCCAGAAGTGTTTTCTTTCTCTAACTTTTCATTTTTCTTTCACTCATAATTTGATGCCTCATCCGATCGGCTTCAAATTTTCAAGGCTTGAGTATGGTAACTAGGAACAAATTCTTGAAAGATTCAAACTTTTAAAAAGTGTGTTGATGAACACTTGCCCATTTTTTTGTGCAAAATAGTGAGAATTTTATTCCCGTTTAATCAGCATAAATAAATTTCATTTTATCCATTCTGAATGAATTCAATATTTAATGAGTGATACATTTGACCACCAGGATACTACCCGTTAAGTGTCTGGGAAAATTTGTCATTATAGTCAAATAGTTAACAAAAATAGTTGGAATCCACAGGAAAACTGAAGTGTGACTCGTGTGTCTGTCTGGCTTCAAATTTTTACCACAGTTCAGGTTTCCTGAACGAATGATTCACTCTTATTGGGTGGCGTCCAAATTTGATAATTTTACTGAACATAACGTTCATTTAAGTTCAATAAGTAATAAATGTTTCTTCTGATGGTCTTCAAAATATTTATGATGAGTCATGCTATAAGAAGGTTGACAACTTATAAGTTGCGGCAAATTTGAAATTTTACTGAAATTGTTAAAAAGTTGGAATCAGATCAATTACTGGAGAATGCTCTTTACCGTCAGCTTCAAATTTCACCTTTGATGGCTTTTATGAAAAAGAAACCTGGGCCCTCATCTGCACCCGTGTAAATTTCAATTTGCTTAATTTATTAAATAATGTTTTTGCCAAGTAATAGCTCAAGAATGACATTTATGATCGGCTTCAAACCCTAAAGGCTGGAGTATCCTAACTGCATTGATTTTAGGCTGTGTTAATATAGATTTCCAATTATTAAGAAATTTTATCAAACTGTATTTTCTTAAAAAATCAAAATCAAATATTTTTCTTACAGTATTATAGATATTTTGATATAGAATATGAGAAACAAAAACTGAAAAAAAAATCGTTTAAAGGGAGTTTTTAAAATTATTGATGATAAACTTTCCTATTTTCAGGATAGTGATCTTTCTGAGATAACAAGAGACAACCTCGTCAGTTTAGCTTCGGAGTTGATGTTTCTTAGTAAAAGATTTAATTAGATTTAGCCAGTGTATCGTAATTTTCCATTTTTATTGAAGAAATTGGGATATTTATTCTCATTTGATGCCTCTGATTTGATTCAAATCTGCGCTAATACTGAACTGCATTATCAACTTTTGCCACACTCCTTTACCTTTTACCTTCGATGACTTCTGAGTTTTTCTACTCCCGGAGCCCGGCCATGGGCCAGGCTCGTCTGGTGCTAGCCTGGTCAACCAGGCTGTTGCTGCTGGAGTCCCGCTGCATTACATGTCCATCACAGCCTGGTTGATCAGGCACCTGAAGATACTTGTCCAGTGTTCTCTTGAAGACTTCTACACTTGTTCCAGCAGTGTTTCTGATATCTTCTGGTAAGATGTAGAATAGTCTGGGGCCACGAATGTTGATACAGTGTTCTGTTCCCTTATTGTGCCCAAGGAACCCCTACTTTTTACTGGGTTTATTTTACACTTCCTCCCATATCTCTCACTCCAGTATGTTGTTATGGCAGTGTGCAGATTTGGGACCAGGCTCTCGAGTATTTTCCAGGTATATATTATCCTCTGCTCCAGTGAGTACATATTTAAGATTTCCAGGGATTCCCAGTAATTTAAATACTTTGCTGGTTGTATGCGGCCGTAAACGATCTCTGTATATGTTCCAGCTCTTGATATTTCTCCTGCCTTGAATGGGGCTGTCAACACTAAGCAATATTCCAAATGAAGGACCACAAGCGATTTTAAAAGTGTGTCACCATTGGCATTATTTCCCTTGTTTTGAAGTCCTCATTATCCACCTTGTCATCCTCCTGGCTGTCGTGACCTTTGTCTTATTGTGTTCTTTGAAGGAAAGGTCAGTTGACATAACACTGGTCAACAGCCAAAATGCTTCCGAGACCAGAGTAACAATTTCCAACTAATTTTAGGTCACTGATAATGAATATCATAGTTAAAATTGTTTGTTACCTCTACTTTTCAATATAGACCTACGTGTCACAACAGGTTGCAACAGGTTTGCGGCAGTGTGTTTCTTACCCCACACACAGTCTCACTGACCTTCATTATTGTTCCAGCAGTCATACAAGGTGGTAGTGCTGAGCAAGCTTATATTTTATGGTGAAAAGGTAGGTGATTTTCTTAGTTTGCCAGGCAGATACACCAAGTACTGCTGCTTTCTATATGAATGGGACAGCCATGCAAGAGGTTCCCACTACATCAGGAGAGACTGGCCACCTCGTCAATCATTGGAGCCTGGGATGAACAATGTTCAACATCCACCTCTCATTGAACCAAACAAAATTTTGCTACCACCACTACACATAAAACTGGGGCTCATGAAAAGATTTGTAAAAGCTATGGACAAATTTGGTCAGGGATTCAAGTGTTTAACATCAAAATTCCCCTCACTGAGCGACGCTAAGATAAGAGAGGGAGTCTTCAATGGTCCTCAGATTCGAGAGCTTCTTAAAGATGGTGACTTTGAATCAGACCTTCATGGGAGGAGAAAGCTGCTTGGGAAGCATTCAAGTTAGTGGCGAAGGGATTTCTCGGAAACAGAAGGGAAGGCAACTATGAAGAATTGGTGGAAAACCTCATCAAGGCTTACAAGAACATGGGATGTAACATGTCACTTAAAATCCACTTTTTGGACTCACATTTAGACTTTTTTCCAGCGAACTGTGGGGCAGTTAGTGATGAACATGGTGAAAGGTTTCACCAAGATATTTCAACTATGGAAAAATGGTACCAGAGCAAATGGGGTACAAGAATGCTTGCAGACTATGCTGGACATTAGCAAGAGATAATTCTTCAGCCCACTATAAGCCTCAAACAAAAAGGCAGAGAGTAGGTACGGATTAGAGTTTAAAACACACTGACACATATTGTACATTATAGTAAACTAATCAAATATTACATGTCTCGTATCTTTAAACCTATAACCAATAAGCATTTTTCAAGGTGATATTTGGATTAAGGACATGGAAATACATAAGAATTAACTAATCTCATTTAAGAAGCATACAACTTTTCAAAAATGTTGACCAGTGATCCCCAAGGTTTTCCTGTGTTGCTTTCATTTAATTGACGACCCGACCCCCTTGAGTTTTGTATACAGTGTCTCTTTTCAGTTCTTTATATTTCCCATATCTAAGCAGCTGGAATTTATCACCATTGAACGTCATGTTCTGTAATGCCCAATGGAAAACACTACTTATATCTTTTGCACTATTACAATCATGTGCACTAAAGTACAGGGAACTGGGGTTATGAAATACAGGGATAACTTTCTGGGATCGTGCAGCAGCAGAATTACATCTAGTATTTATGAGACCCTAACATCTCATGGGGGTTTATCCTGCACCACCTGCAGTATATCTCTCTAGCATATTGTTATATTAATGTGAACATTAGGGACTTGACCTTCAAGAAGGGTTCACTAATAGTTTGAGAGCGCTGGTTCATTTGCTCGTGCTCTCTCTTGTTGCTCTCCTTGCCTACCTTCTCGCTGTCACTCTCTCATGTCCCTGAATTCATAGAGTACAGCTCTACATCACTTTAAAGCCCTTAAAGCAACAACAGCGAGGTGCGGGAGGTCTGAAGGACAAGGCTCTCTTGGTAATTGCCATTATATTTTAAAACAGCATTTTACTTGACGTCTCTCACTCTGAAAGAATTATTTTAGTGTCAGGTTTCAAACCAGTATTATACATGCAGTCGATTCCGAGAATCATCAGCCCGGTCCTAGACCAGATGGTGTATTAATGACATCGATGAGATTCAAGCAAAAATCGCAGGTTGCGCTAAACACAGTTAGGCAAGAAGAGTTCCAGAAATGTTTAAGAAGTGGCAGAGACGCTGAGATCAGAGTACAGCCTCCCAATAAGAGTACTTCGAGGGAGACAACTTCAACTAAATAATTAGATAAGCCTATATATTTCTTTTCACGGCAGTCCAGGAACTTTAGAAAGTACCTCGTATTTGGTTTATTGCAATATTTCTGAACTGTCTGATCCGGACTAGGTCCTGGAAAAGATTTGCTTCTCTATAATAGGAAGTGAATGGATTTAGTATTTACCCACCTTGCCTGCAACCTGTTATGGCAACGTATTCAACATTTAGGTAACTTTCACGAAGATAGATTTCGCCCACCGTTCTTCCCATGGGCGAAACGTATCCCCCAAAATTTCCCAAACCTTTCCTGCTACCATTAAAGTATACATATATTGAAATCTTGCAGGTAGGCAGCATGCTTGCTTGTTTTACATAGTTTACCGTATTTCGCGGCTTATAAGACTTGTTTTAGTTTTAATAGCTCAGCATCGGACGTAACTGGGAGAGCCACAGCCCACCCCACACCCCAAACTTATAGCTCCCGTCACTGACCTTCAGTTTATAGGACGCAGGATAGTTTTTGGAGACATTTTATGAAAAAGAAAATGCGTGTAATAAGCCGCGAAATACGGTACTTACCTGTGTGTGTCCCTCGTCCTGTGTTACTTATTCACACATAAGACCACTTTACTGGCTCACACCATTATCACACGCTCACACTCTCAACGTCTCCCCACCAACTATTTACACGCCATTAAAAAACGTGGAAAAATCCTACTAGAAATATTATATGCAGACCAGCAAAAATATTAAGTAATGTTTATTTATGGGAAAGAAAATTAGATTTCGTCCAGACGAAGAGAAGCAGAGTGGAAAAGAGCGGAGAGGAGGAGAGAAGAACGGTGAACAGTGGAGAGGAGTGAAGAGAAGAGAGGAGGGTTGCATAAAGTAAAGAAGAGCAGACAATAGCGAAGACGAGCGAGGATTAAAGAGGAGCAGGGATCACAAGAGGATGATAAGATAGTGAGGATAAGCAAGGAGGAGAAGGAAGTTGGAATAAAGAAGGAGAGGAGGAAGACAGTTGTAGATGAGTGCCTTGCCTCCACACACCATCATGTATTTATCATCCGTAGCTTTCAATAACTGTTAACGAGATCATTTTTTCCCCAGTCCTCCTGGGAATGTTGAGTTGTCAAGGCAACGCCCGGCTCTGCAGTGTTGCCACCACCACCGTTATTACTCTACACCACCACGACCCACCACTACGACACACCACCACGACCCACCACTACGACACACCACCACGACCCACCACTACGACACACCACGACCCACCACTACGACCCACCACCACGACCCACCACTACGACACACCACCACGACCCACCACTACCACCCATCGCGACCCACCACTACCCCCCATCACGACCCATCACTACCACCTATCACAACGACCCACCACCACGACCCACCACTATCCCCCATCACGACCCACCACTACCACCCATCGCGACCCACCACTACCCCCATCACGACCCATCACTACCACCTATCACAACGACCCACCACCACGATCCACCACTACCACCCATCACGACCCACCACTACAAACCATCAATACGACCCACCACCACGACCCACCACTACCACCCATCACGACTCATCACTACGACCCACCACCACGACCCACCACTACAAACCATCACTACGACCCACCACTACCACCCATCACGACCCATCACTACGACCAACCACCACGACCCATCACCAAGGATACGAAAATAAATCTTTCTAAAACAACCAAATATAGACCAATTCTGTGACTTTCATTCATTTTTGAAAGCCTTTGAAACTCAACTGATTAACATTTTATAGAAAATTCTCTTCAATAAAAGACAATGTGGAATCAGTCGTGGCTTGTGTGAATATTTCAAAAATAAAAAGTTAGGCATTACGACACTGACTTATTTAAAGCTCCTGATGAACTAGATTACTTTCTTCAATTATAATTGCTGGAATACCATCTCATTATTATATATGTTTCAGATACATTATATAATATATATATATATATATATATATATATATATATATATATATATATATATATATATATATATATATATATATATATATATATATATTCACGTTATTAGCAACATTGCACTCCATCATTATACAAAATAAAGCTAAGGCTCGCCTTTGAAAACTATTATTACTGCAGTAGATAGTCCAGCATGTTGGGTGGGGGTAACTCCGATAATTAATCAGGAAGAATTACGTGACACTTGAATGCACTGGGTACCTCCATTATCAACATTTCGTCCATACAAGGGTCATAACAAGAGACTCTCTTCATTAATTATATTCTTCTCCCAAAATTTGCTGACACTTACGATCACTGACAAGGAATGTGATAATAGAGATTATGAAATGTGAAAAATTACTTAGAATAGTCATACTGCCTAGTGATTATACATCTTCCCAGGACCTAAATTGTCAGTAGTTATAAGCAACGTCTTCTGGTAACTCTGTAGAGCCCCAGCGGCCCGGTCTCAGACCAGCTCTTCTAAATTAGAAAGGAAGTATTGCAAAAATATGAACAAATAAAAAAACTCATAGAAAGTTACTAATAATTGTATAGCAGGTAGCAGCTTTTATGACTGATCTGCCATCGTAAGTCTTCATAAGACAAAACAATAAAAAAACAATCATGCCAGAATGCCAAACATTTAACAATCTCCTCTTCAAGGTATATCATAGGTATTATTTATATTCTTCATAGTGTTTAAGTTACAATATAGAACACAGACGAAAACATAAAATTTACATTGTATATATTACATATATACATTACATATATTACATACATATAGTTTTTGGGACATGACGATCTGTTGGAGTGTGAGCAGGGTAACATTGTGTGAAGGGATTCAGGGAAACCAGTTAATTGATTTAGTTGGACTTGAGTCCTGGAAATGGGAAGTACAATGCCTGCACTTTAAAGGAGGGGTCTGAGATAGTGACAGCTGGGAGGGACTTTTCTCAGCTGTAGTATCTGAGCTCCTCTGCAAAGACAGTGATTATGTATGAGTGTGGTGAAAGTGTTGAATGATGATGAAAGTTTTTTCTTTTGGGGATTTTCTTTCTTTTGGGTCACCCTGCCTCGGTGGGAGACGCCGACTTGTTGAAAAAAAAAAAAAAAAATTGTGTACACGTTAAATGGTAGAAGCATCACCAGCATGTGTCACTACAACCACCAGCATGTGTCACTACAACCACCAGCATGTGTCACTACAACCACCAGCATGTGTCGAACTACCAGCATGTGTCACTACAACCACCAGCATGTGTCACTGCAACCACCAGCAGGTGTCACTACAACCACCAGCATGTGTCACTACAACCACCAGCATGTGTCAACTACCAGCATGTGTCAACTACCAGCATGTGTCACTACAACCACCAGCATGTGTCACTACAACCACCAGCAGGTGTCACTACAACCACCAGCATGTGTCACTACAACCACCAGCATGTGTCACTACAACCACCAGCATGTCACTACAACCACCAGCATGTGTCACTACAACCACCAGCATGTGTCACTACAACCACCAGCATGTATCACTACAACCACCAGCATGTGTCACTACAACCACCAGCATGTGTCACTACAACCACCAGCATGTGTCACTACAACCACCAGCATGTGTCACTACAACTACCAGCATGTGTCACTACAACCACCAGCATGTGTCACCACCACTACCAGCATGTGTCACTACAACCACCAGCATGTGTCACTACAACCACCAGCATGTGTCACCACCACTACCAGCATGTGTCACTACAACCACCAGCATGTGTCACTACAACCACCAGCATGTGTCACTACAACCACCAGCATGTGTCACAACTACCAGCATGTGTCACTACAACCACCAGCATGTGTCACCACCACTACCAGCATGTGTCACTACAACCACCAGCATGTGTCACTACAACCACCAGCATGTGTCACTACAACCACCAGCATGAGTCACTACAACCACCAGCATGTGTCACTACAACCACCAGCATGTCAGTACAACCACCAGCAGTGTCACTACAACCACCAGCATGTCAGTACAACCACCAGCATGTGTCACTACAACCACCAGCATGTGTCAACTACCAGCATGTGTCACTACAACCACCAGCATGTGTCACTGCAACCACCAGCATGTGTCACTGCAACCACCAGCAGGTGTCACTACAACCACCAGCATGTGTCACTACAACCACCAGCATGTGTCAACTACCAGCATGTGTCACTACAACCACCAGCATGTGTCACTACAACCACCAGCATGTGTCACTACAACCACCAGTATGTGTCACTACAACCACCAGCATGTGTCACTACAACCACCAGCATGTGTCACTACAACTACCAGCATGTGTCACTACAACCACCAGCATGTGTCACCACCACTACCAGCATGTGTCACTACAACCACCAGCATGTGTCACTACAACCACCAGCATGTGTCACCACCACTACCAGCATGTGTCACTACAACCACCAGCATGTGTCACTACAACCACCAGCATGTGTCACTCACACCAGCATGTACACTACCAGCATGTGTCACTACAACCACCAGCATGTGTCACCACCACTACCAGCATGTGTCACTACAACCACCAGCATGTGTCACTACAACCACCAGCATGTCAGTACAACCACCAGCATGAGTCACTACAACCACCAGTATCACAACCACCACCACCACCAGCATGTGTCATTACAACCAACAACATGCATTACCACTACCACCAGCATGTATCACTACTACCACCACTACCAGCAAGCATTACCACTACCACCAGCATGTATCACTACTACCACCACTACCAGCAAGCATTACCACTACCACCATCATGTATCACTACTACCAGCATGTATTACTACTACCACCACAACCACCACTAGCAGCATCATGTAACACCACCCATACTTCCAGCACCAGCATGTACCACCACCACCACTACTAGCAGCAGCATGTACCACCACCACCACTACTAGCAGCAGCATGTACCATCACCACCACTACTAGCAGCAGCATGTACCATCACCACCACTACTAGCAGCAGCATGTACCATCACCACCACTACTAGCAGCAGCATGTACCACCACCACTAGCAGCAGCATGTACCATCACCACCACTACTAGCAGCAGCATGTACCATCACCACCACTACTAGCAGCAGCATGTACCACCACCACTAGCAGCAGCATGTACCATCACCACCACTACTAGCAGCAGCATGTACCATCACCACCACTACTACTAGCAGCAGCATGTCCACACCACTACTAGCAGCAGCATGTGACCCACCACCACTACTAGCAGCGCATGTGCCACACCACCACTAGCGGCAGCATGTACCACCACCACACTAGCAGCAGCATGTCCATCCACCACTACTAGCAGCAGCATGTCCACCCACCACTATAGCAGCAGCATGTCCACCCACCACTACGCAGCATGTAGCCATCACCACCACTACTAGCAGCGCATGTACCACACCACCACTACTGCGCAGCATGTACCACACCACCACTACTAGCAGCAGCATGTCCTACCACCACTACTAGCAGCAGCATGTACCTACCACCACTAGCGCACAGACAACTGGCATGTCCACACCACTACTAGCAGCAGCATGTCCACCACCACTACTAGCAGCAGCATGTGCCACTACCACCACTAGCAGCAGCATGTACCACCACCACTACTAGCAGCAGCATGTACCACCACCACTAGCAGCAGCATGTACCACCACCACTAGCAGCAGCATGTGCCACTACCACCACTAGCAGCAGCATGTACCACCACCACTACTAGCAGCAGCATGTACCACCACCACTAGCAGCAGCATGTACCACCACCACACTAGCAGCAGCATGTGCCATCACCACCATACTAGCAGGCAGCATGTACCACCACTAGAGCATATCACCACCACACTAGCAGCAGCATGTACCATCACCACCACTACTAGAGCAGCATGTACCACCACCACACTAGCAGCAGCATGTGCCACCACCACTAGCAGCAACATGTATCACCACCACCACTAGCAGCAGCATGTATCACCACCACCACTAGCAGCAGCATGTATCACCACCACCACTAGCAGCAGCATGTATCACCACCACCACTACTAGCAGCAGCATGTGCCACCACCACCGGGGTTCACCAATACAGCATCACAGCTCTCACAGAGATGGGCTGACTCTCACGGGAGTGTGGCAGCATCCTGAATCCACCATGGGAAATACAGTGAACCCGAGGACGGGAGTGCGCAAGCTGCAGAAATATTGATCACATATAACATGCCTCATTAAGAGACACTCATCTATAAATGCTGGATGATACAACTTTGTGATATAGTTAAACAGTCAATGTGAAGAGACACATCTAGTTCTGTTAGAAATATTAACCTCGTGAAACGGTTAAGATAGTGTGAAGAGATAAATCTACAAGTGCTCAATTTGACGCCCACCGTTAGTCCAGTACCCTGTTGCAAGCCATTCAATAATAGATTCAGCTGTATTAGCAACAACCAGCAACGATGTCACAAACCACAGGCAAGTCAGGGTCAGATAATTCAACCGACCGTCAATTAATAACGTACACAATAAACACAGGTTCACAAGAAGTCAGGATATCAAATGCAGAATAATAACCAATTTCAAAGGACTGAAGTCTCAATGGAGTGTACCAGTTAGTGGCTAAAAGGAGTCAGTCTAGCTGAAGTCATTACCACAGACGAGGTAATGAAGACAGCTATCCAACTCCCTCTGCCAAGATCATATTGCCATAAAGCCTCTGGCGAGCGTCAACCTAGCTATTTTCACATGCAACCCCTAGATGGCTCTGGCGACCGCCACGCTCCAACTAGCAGACAACTGCAGAATTTTGGGTACGCACCGTCCGTATCTGTTAGGAAAATGATAAGATGGATAATGAGAACTTTCAAAACTAGGGATGCCAGGCCAAAGATGATTCTTCATATAGCTTGTTTTGTCTAGGCTGGAGTAATGCTGTACACTAACGGCCCCTTTCAGGCAGGCGAAACTGCAGACCTGGAGAATATACAGAGAACTTTCACTGCATATATAAGTACAACAAAGCGCCTAAATTCCTGGGAATGGTTGAAGTCTCTTGACCTATACTCCATGGAACGCAGGCGAGAAAGATACATATACACTGGAAAATCTTAAGAGGGACTAGTCCCAAATCTGCACACGGAAATCACTCCCTACGAAAGTAAAAGACTCGGCAGGCGGTGCAACATCCCCCCCAGTACACTAAGTACACTAAGAGACAACACAATAAGTGTCAGGGGCCCAAGACTGTTTAACTGCCTCCCATGATACATAAGGGGACCTCTGGCTGTGTTCAAGAAGGCGCTGGACAGGCACCTAAAGTCAGTACCTGACCAGCTGGGCTGTGGTTCGTACGTTGGCTTGCGTGCGGCCGGCAGGAAGAGCCTGGTTGATCAGGCCCTGATCCACCACGAGGCCTGGTCATGTACCTGGCAGCAGAGGCGTTGACTTCTGGAACACCCTTCAGGTATCAAATAATTACCTACTTCTCACGCGGGGGCGCTGACCCCCGGAATTCTCTCCAGGCAAACACTGGATGATATTGAAACCTATGTGACACCTACATTGTGGGAACAATTACTATTCATCTCCCTGTCATATTCCATCAGACAGGACGAGTGCAAGCATCAGCTAATTAAGTCAGCTTGAGCAGGGAGACCTTGGAAGAGCGATGAGGATATTGTTACGCGCTCAACTATGAGTTTGGTAACTATGGCAACTTTAAAGATTGCCTTCTGTCAGAGCTAGTTATTCTTATATATAAATACCATTATGCAGTACAATCCAAACAGGCAATCTTAACAATGGAGAACAAGCCACTTGAGGATAGAAATCTTTAGATCTAGATCTTTCACACTCTCGTACGTCGTCAGGAGCTATGCAGTGTTGCAAGGCAGCAACAGATAGGAAAGGAAATTATCTGAGGCAAGGCAGAAGGTATCAGTGGTGGCCCATTGCCATGGGCCACCACTGAAGACGATTCCAGGGATCACCACCTTCAAGGCATGCACCAGACCAGGCCTCCTGAATAATGGCCGAGTCACCCAGGCTGTTGGTGCTTGCTGTACACATTCCAAACAGTCCAACTGATCAGGAACACGTTTCAGAAACATACCTAGTTTCCTCTTGAAGACAGCTAGGAATCCGTTTGGTGATTCCTCTTACGTATAAAGGGTATTGAAATGTCTTGTTAGTGTACTCACAGTATTCCTGATTTTCACTGGAGGTACTTTGCATTGTTTGCCAAGCTTCTTGCTCTCCTAGGGAATAATTTCGAGGTGCATATTTGGGACTTATTCCTCCAAAATTTTTCAGCTACAAATTATAATATATCATTTTCGTTTACGTTCCAAGAGGTAAGGTTTGAAAGACCCAGTAATCTGGGTGCTTGACTCGATTTATATGGGCACTGAAGATTGTCTATACATTCTCTAGTTGTTCAATGTCTCCTCCCTTAAAAGAAACTTCAATTATCATCAATGGCATGTATTCAGTTTTCATCAGCTGGGCTTTGAGCTGCTGGGATAGAACACTTGCTCAAAATAATGGGAGAAGGGAAAGTAGAGGAAACTGGTGAATTCATAAGGATTAAAAAGTACAAGACAGTCGCAATTTTTTCCACCAGAATTCTCTATGAAAAACGTGAGCGGGGAACCTGGCGCTGCTGTGGTAGCGTGTTCTGTGAAGATCAAAAGGAAGGGAGAAGGGTAGATGAAGTGAGGGAGGGGGAGGTACTGGAGGGAAGGGTGTGTAGTTTTATTCCAATAGAGATCGACCTCCCCTGTTGGTATCCTCAGGAAAAATAACTTTCTTGGAAAATGCGTCGCCAGCCTCGGGAGTGGTAAACACGGTGAAATGCCTAGTAAACTCACTCTCATAATAAATTACTAGTGTTACAAATATAGAAGGAAGTGTAAAATAAATACAGTGAAAAGCAGGAGCGCAATACCTGAGTGTTCCGGGGTCAGCACTCCAGCAGCCCGGTCCCAGGCCAGACTTCCCGGTGGATGGCCTAATCAATCAGGCTGTTGGTGCTACTTGCACCAACATAGGCTACAGACACATATCAGAGGAAACGTTGTCATTATTTGTGATGTAAAACTATATCAGTCAGAGCCAGATATCGCTGAAAGTGTCAGGCAGAAGTTTCAGTCACAAGAAAACTCCATCCACACCTAACCTCCCTAAAAATGGCCATCACCCAGACGTTGTAATAGACTACTTCCCTAACCTGTGCACAAGCAAATCAGTACTGTTGATCGGGGGTCCTGAGCCGATGATCGTAAAACAGTCGATATTAGTTAAGAGGCAGAGCCAAGAAACATGGCAATCCCTGCTTTCACAACTGTCAGTACACCAAACCCACCCTTTCACGCCTCTCGTCTAGCTAACTCGAAAAACTCCATCCCCCACACCCTAACCTACCACTTTCTAACAACACCTTCTGTCCACCCCAGTTACAGTCTCTTCCTCCTCTTGTAAACCTCAGACACCCACCACTTCCCTACACAATTACCCTGTCTTCCACAACCAGCACACTCACTGTACCCCTTACCTGTGTTCCCCTCTATCCACATGATCTCTACTCTCTTATATCACACCCTGCAGAATTTTCTCACTTCCTTAAGCTTCAATTACCTTATGACATACTTGTAAAAGGTCACCCAAGTTACAAGTTTACATATACACACAATGAAAAGTCACACAAGCTGTAGGTTCACACCAACTATACTTCATACAGACGGAAGAACGCACGTATATACAGGCCAGTATTTTTAACATGCATACTATCAAAAGTTCCATAAAAAAGGTAGTAAGAAAAATAATACTAAAGCACTTGAGAAAAGATGTTTCTTTATAGAAAACCAACACGGATTCAGAGATGGAAAATCCTATCTTACCAATTTGCCAGAGTTCTGTGAGAGAATTACAGAGATAATACAAGACTATTGAAATCGTAATAACACGATTGCAAACAAACCAGTGTACGGGTGGGGTTAGAACCCCATGTCAAGTGAGTGGTAAAACCCCAGGCCAGTGCGTAAGCCACTGGGCCAGCTGGCTACACTAAGATTCATCAAACTGGGCATATTTATACA
This sequence comes from Cherax destructor, assembly GCA_009830355.1. Lineage (NCBI taxonomy): Eukaryota > Metazoa > Arthropoda > Malacostraca > Decapoda > Parastacidae > Cherax > Cherax destructor. The sequence continues at coordinate 294,711 of WNWK01001289.1, forward strand.
CCACAGGGAGGTTAGCATGGACCACCACTGTGACCACAAAATCGAGTTTTTATAGATGAATCTCCCGCCAACGTGGCCGTGACGAGCTCTAGCTCATGTCTCCCTCAAAACCGGCATCATGACTCTGGCCCAGTGGCTTACGCACTGGCCTGGAATTTTACGACTCACTCGCAAAGGGTTCTAACCCCACCCGTACCCTGGTTTTATAATACAAGACAGTTATTGCATGGTGGACTACATCTTGGAATGCAGGAAAGCATTAGTTACAGTACCAGGGGTGTGCCAGGGTATCGATATCGGCCTGAAATTGATTCTTGTATCGGTGAGTATCGTGAAATTTCGATATTATCAGAATCGGCAAAAATAAAAGTGTATAGTCCGAACGCTACAGAGTACCACACCAGAAACTAGAGGAAGAGGTAGGGTTAAATGGCAGAGTGCTCGTGGGAGTACCTGAATGACAAAGCTGAGAGTAACAGTAAGGGGGTGAGACATCAGAATGGCGGAGAATACCTAATAGGGTTCCGCAAGGATCAGTACAAGGACTGCTACTGTTCCTAATAAAGGTGAACGACCCATCAGAGGAGACTGAGTCCTGGGTATGTCCACAACTGCTGTTAAAACTAATGAGAAGAATAAGAACAGGAACAGGAACAGGAAGGTCTCAACAGACAACAGATGTGGTCAAATAAGTGGTTACTCAAGTTCAACCTGAATAAATGCAAGATCATGCGAACTGGAGAAGATGAGGAGGGAAGACCGGACACAGGGTACATCATGGGAGGAGAGAAGCTGCAGACATCTGAGGATGAAAAGGATCTTGGGGTGGAGATAACACTAAGTATATCGCCAGAAATGCATAAACCTTATAACGTCAGCGGAATATGCAAGGTTAGCAAACCTCAGAGTAACATTCACGAACTTGAATAAAGAATCCATCACCGAGTCCGCGGCTCCAGCTTGGAGCCCAGAAGCTCGAAAAGGTCCAAAGATAAGTCACCAGGCTAGTACTAAACCTGAGATGGATGAACTATGCAAAGAGGTTGAAGAAACTGAACCTGACGACCTTTGAGGAGAGAAAGCCAAGGGTAGACGTAATTACAACAAACAAAATATTAAAGAATTAATAGTGAAGATAAGAGACAGACTGTTTGAATTACTATGACCAGGATCAAGGGGACACACATGAAAAGTAAAAACAGTCAAGTGAATGACTTGACTGAAGTAGTGGTGGATACAAACTCAATACACAGCTTAAAGAGTGTATATGATATTTAAAGCTAGAGATATCAGTGACGCTGATCAAAGTAATCTGGGAGGCAGGGCCAGGAGCAGAGTTTCGACCCCTGCAAACAAAAATTGGGGAGTACAGCGAAAATGACTAGGCGTAGCAAAATTAATATTCTCAGAATGTGAAGGAGTACAAACAGTACAAATTCCATAAACAAAAATCCATCCTGATATATTACTACGACGCTAAACCACTAAAACACTTACATGGCCACCATGATCCTATTTTAATGTAGAAGCATTAAGTCCGTAGTGGATATATTCAGACTGGTGAATGGGAAATAATAAAATTTGATCCAAGGAGGAGAAGGGTAACTTTAATTAATTTCATTAAATTAAGTCCCTGACCAGCATTTACACCCCCATGATGGAAGATAAATGTTAAAGTTGGGAGGTGTGTGTACCATGATCCCTCACTCACGTCCACGCAGGTAAATTGCGCTGCTCAACTTTATACACGGGACTACATTTAACTTCAAATTGGTGATAAATGCACCCCGGGGGAGGGAGGACGTGTATAAAACTTTCAGGGGAACCCTGGGTACAGCACCGTCAGGTTTATTGTTTTATAAATTATTGTGGTAAGGGGTAGACTCTTTGTTACGGCCCCGTATCTAACAATGGTAGTTAGGTAATTACCTCACCGGCCGGCAGTCAAGGGGTTACGTCATCAGACCTGATGTTTGACTGCCGGGCCGGCTTGACTGACAGTGCTAACGAGACTCTCCCATATACAACACTGGAGAGTTCACCAGCTCCCTGATACACCTAGGGAGTGTACGAGACTCTCCCATATACACTGCTGGAGAGTGTCAACGAGACTCTCCCCTATACAACACTGGAGAGTTCACTAGCTCCCTGATACACCTGGGAGTGTTCAACAGACAGACCTGGAGATTGACTCTTCGTGCTGGTGACGGCCTTAGACTATCTACTGGCTTATTCACCGTACCGACTGTGTTCCTGAGACTATGTACCTGAAAATGGACTGTTGTACCTGAACTTATGTACCTGAAAGTGTGTGACACTGGTAACAGGTGGTGTCTTGTGTGACACTGGTAACAGGTGGTGTCTTGTGTGACACTATGTGGTGTCAGGTATTTAGTGGTGTAGTCAGTCAGAGTTTGTGACGGTGGCACGACACAGGTTGAGTCGTGTATTTGATGTGTGTCATAACGCGGTGAAAAGGTTTTATTAGAGATGGGTTCATGATGCAAGGAAGGTGTCTTATGGGCACAGAGAGAAGGGTGTCGTGTGACACAGAAGAGAAGGCGTGTCGGGTGACACCGGGGCGTGTCATGTGACACAGAGAACGGGTGTCAGGGGACCCCGTGAGAAGGCGTGCCATAAGACAAAGAAGTATCATGACAAGGTGTGGTAGTGTCCTGCGTGACACTAGAAGATGGCAGCGACTTGACACTACACCGAATACTTGATTTTACTTGTGACTTTTATCTTGTACTGTGATTTGTGTAAATAGGTTTTTACACAGATTATTAGATTATATGTTTTTATTCAGATTATATGCTTTTATATTAATAATATATATTTAATATAATAAAAATCTGAAATACGAGATTTTACTCAGTATCCCAAACAGTCGTTTAATTACAAATGCTTCTTTATTTGTAATACTCTTCTACAGCCACGACAGCCATAGCCTCTAGTACAGATGTAGTAGAGGAGTCCTCTTCCAGGGAAAATGTTGGCCTCATGACAACAGATGGTGGTGTCTCTGGTTTGGCTACGGTGGACTGTAGTGCAGTTCTAGGATCTACACAGATTAGGAATACATCCAGTACGAATTGTACCCAGCCAAAAACAAAATGGTGCAAATTCTATGTTTGGGGCATCTGTAAACATAGAATATCAGGGAAAGCGAATGGGACATGCAACTTTGAGCATCACCAAAAACTGCCGCGACCTCCTGTCTAAAGGAATGTGTCGTTCTACCTCCTGCAGATTCTTCCACCCTGAGATGTGTCATTCTTCAGTCCTTGAAAAACAATGTTACAATACCAACTGCTCCGCATACCACCTAAAAAGGACCAGGAGGATCACACCCCGTACAACAAACCATAGTAGTTATGGTAGTAGTTATGACAACTCCACCCCAAGTGATTTTTTAGTGGTAGGAAACGAAGAAATAAAATGGAAAGAAATAACCAAAATAGTCCACCACCTTGGAGCCTTGTTGGACTGGAGGCACAGCCAGTGGCCCCTCCGGACTCACAAATACTGATGCCAACAACGAAATCCCCCCAACAAATATGCAACATAACCTCATTTATATTTGCTAATACACAGGGCCTTAAGCCATCCACCAACAACAAAATCCCTTTCATTAGTGGACTTCTAGGGAAGTCAAATGCAGTGTTTGCAGCCTTCACAGAGACCCACGCAAAAGATTACTTTGACAGTGAAATATAGATACCTGAGTACAACCTTTTCAGATGCGACAGAAAGAACAGGCAACAAGGGGGGGTTGGCCTGTATGTCAAAGAGTCGCTCATTTGCACAGAGATACTGAACACCACAAATGATGTAGTTGAAGTTCTGACAACAAAAATCGAGAACCAACTTCCCAACAGTTCAAAGAACAACTATCAAAAATTGACTCCTGTCTGGAAAACCTTCCAGCCCCATCCCCAAACATCTTGCTGCTTGGTGACTTCAATCTAAGAAATACAAAATAAAAGAATATAGCAAATAATGTTGTAGGAGAAATAATCCCTGGAGGCAGCTCAGATGAAAAGTCACACACACATGAGCTGCTTAATTTCTGCAACAAACTCACCCTAAGTCAGCAGATAGTGGAGCCAACGAGACTAGAGAACACACTAGACCTTATCTTCACAAATAATGAGGACCTGGTAAGAAACATAACAATATCAAAAACAACAAATTCTGATCACAATCTAATCGAAGTCCAGACATACATGCACAGGAGTACTGATCAGCAAAACGCATATAGCTATGAGGGTATCTTTACCAAATTCAACTTCAACAACAAGAACATCAACTGGGATCTGGTAAACAATGCCCTAAATGAAACATGTTGGGAAGATATCTTAAATTACATGGACACTAACCAGTGCCTTGAAAAAA